>JAANDG010000643.1:0-81056 GCA_036852015.1 Pelodera strongyloides | reverse complement strand
CCAATCTCTCACTCCCGAATGGAAACCAAAAAAAACGCTGGGTTAGAATTTTGCTTGCCCAACGTAACTTCGTGCCAAACATATGTCAAACCCACAAGCATTCCTGAGTAGCTTGTGGGTTGTACTCGATGGGCAGATTCTTTCTGCGGACCACTTAGTCTCCCTGGAACCACCCACCCACGGCAGAACTGCTTGGCAGCACCGTCCAGGGTGTTGGTCCACTCAATAGTAATACGGTCATTGTTGGTGTCCTCCTGTCCGTACTGGAAGGCATCACAGGAGACGGCGACGAGCACAGCCCCCTTGGGGTCGAGCACTCCACAAGGAGGATCCGCACCAAGACGCTTCATGTTGGTCGTCTTGAACGCCCATCCGATACGACGTCAGTCGGCGTTGGTCACCTAAATATCCAATATAGGCTGTAGAAATGAAGGGCTTGTTTGGGTGTTGGTTGAAGTAAAGTAGAGTGTGCGTCACAAACCTTGATGCGATAGGTGTTCTTGTCGTCGTGGGGAGTGAAGACGATCTTGGTACCCGGTTGGGTGGCGATATCAGCTGAGGCCATATTCATCGATTCCCTTGGGGAAAGAGTCCCTGTGGACAGAACATAGCATTATAATGTGAGAAACGCAGAGAAAAGGACGGGGAATTCCACATGGAGAATTGAGTGGTTAAAGGGTCAGGCCCATTTCAAATGACCCCTATTTTTGATGATTCCATCTGATTCTCCATGTCAAATATAGTAGGATGCAATATTTATCTAATTTTCAAGCGCAAAATTCACGCAGTATTCAGCATTTACCGTGGGCAGTCATACCCAACTATCTATCGCAGTTGGCACGCCCATTCGCGCTCATTGGCCAATATCACAATTGCCACGCCCAATAGAACATATTGCAGAATTAGCGCGAGGAGGCGTGACAACTGCGATAAATAGTTGGGTATGACTGGCAATGGTAAATTGATGAATACTGGCTGAATTTTGCACTTGAAAATTGGAAAAATATCGTATTCTACTATATTTGACATGGAGAATCAGATGGAATCATCAAAAATAGGGGTCATTTGAAATGGGCCTGACCCTTTAATATGGCCTCATGAGGAACGGATCGGGCCATTGCTTATAGTTGGTTTTCCCTCACGTTGGCTGGGTATTTATTCAGTCTTTTGGATGAAAATAGGCGATTAACATGGTTCCAGAAACATCTAAATGCTAATTCAATTATGTGAAGCTCCCACACAACGAGGACATATTGTAGAAAATTTTACAGGGTACTGTAGCCTGACCAGTACAGTTTACTACAAAACACGACGTAGTTACCAAATTGAAATGATGTATTATGTCGTAGTGTATGATTTTTTCAAAAAATTCGCGGCCGGATTTTTCATCAGAAATTTGATTGCATGGTTTGTTGTTATTGCATATGTTTTATTGCTCCTTTCTTGTTCTATAGTTGGAGGTTTGCTGTAGATGTGTCTGCGATTTACTGTTGCTGTCCCCCAATTATCATAGACTTTGTTGGCCTCTGCGAACTCTTTTTCTTTGTTCAACAACAGCCATGTTGTGGTTATCTGTTCAATCCTTTAATGTATTGTTTCAGCGTTATGGCTATGAAAAATGTGAAAGTGGAGCAGGGGCTGGTCAAGAATGAGCAGGTATTGTTCGTATTACGAACTCCCAAATCACTTAACTAAAGTATTTATGTACACAGTTTTAGTTTCCCTGGCTTATTCTTTTGTTTGGCCTTTCTACCTTTCTTTGCATGCGCTGAACTAATTATTGAATCAGAGTCGTTCAAAAAGTGAAGACCCATCACTGAGCTATTGTTAGATGCCAAACAATACAGTGAACTGATTAGCGAAATTGTCTCTTATTCTTCTTATTGTTTACAACATCTACTTCAGGTTGATGATCCGGCTGAAGAATTATATCGATTGATTGAGTCGCAGAAAGAAGGTATCGATTCTGATGCCCTCACGCAGCTCACACCCGCGATGACGCCCAAAGACAGACAGGTAAGCTTCAGGGCGGCACACGTGATCTGAAAATGTGATCTGAAATAGAAAGAGTTCAACTACAAATTAGTGCAAACTGTGAGCGATTGATCAATTAGAGATTGATACTGTACTCTGTGCGCCTCGCCAATATTTTTTGCTGGTGCTGGTGTTTATTCCAACTATGTGGTAGTTAGAGATGTATGTAACTCCCTATATTTCTCCGTTCCTTTTCCACATACACGTCTAGAATTATGTCGGGTACTGTAAAGCGGGTCTCTCTTCAGTTAAGGGTGTTATAAGTAAAATATAATTTCTATCTTTTTAGGACGCGCTCAACACGTTATTGACCCAACAACGACTGGACATCGTCACTGCTGCAGGCGGAGTGAAGTTCCGTGCCAAATCGGGAACCACATTGGCGGGTGCCAGTGCAGAGGAACAAGTTGTACGTTTCTTATGTGTGGTGTTCTTTTCTATTTGAATGGAAAAGTTTCTACTTTTCTTTGTTGCGTATTAGCTACAACCATGTACCTTGGTACCGCCTTGGAGAATTGATCTCGCTTTATCTCATCTATATAGATTGTGAAATATAAATATCGGTAGTTCCATCCAAAAATGACGCAGAGATTTAATCTTTTTTCTTGATTTGCGTGACTATAAGGGCGCATTCGAGTTGGACATTTTCCGGAAAAGAAAAGAAAAAAGTGGTTCGAGATGGACACCCAGAAAAAAAATAATACACGCAAAATAATTGTCGAAAATGCAATTGTACCGTAATTGAAACTAAAATCAATCGATCATTTGCATGTGTATGCGTAGCAATTGCATTCTTTTCTGGTGAAATCCATCTCGAACCACTTTTTTCCTTTTCTTTTCCGGAAAATGTCCAACTCGAATGCGCCCTTAGTATCGTTTTTAGACGAGTTAGACGAGTGGTAAAGCCTTCTAGTTGCTCTTGGTTTAATTGCACGTTTTAAAGCGAAATACCGGTCGGTTTTTGAAACGTATCGTGGACAACTTCATTCTTATGTATTTATGCATCGTAGACGTATTTATGCAAATTTGCGCGAATTTAGCTCGTTTTCTTATTCTAATTTATGTTCATTTGCATAAGCTGCATAAGAATGCTGGTGCACTCGTTGTGTTTCAAAAATCGGCCAGTATTTCGGTTTAACATGAATCTGAAGTCTGCATATTTCATGCCCATTTTCTTGTACAATCTCAACCATTTTCTTGTACAAGATATTTTTTATAATCTGTTCTCCTTTCCAGATTTTCCAACTAATCGAGGAATCGAATACAAAGGGAATATGGATCAGAGAGCTGAGAGATGGATCTGGACTCTCACAACTTCAACTCAGAAAGGTTTGTTTATTATTCTTATTTTTTTTAATTTTTGGCCCTTTCGTGATGAAGATTTTCGAAAAGAAACGAGCAAGAATTCCCGCTTTTGATGCAGCTTCCGCGCGTGATTTCAAATTCTACGACGCATGTTACATCCGATTGATTTCTCTGCTTAAAACCGGGTTTTTGAAACGTGTGTTTAAAATCTGCATTCCATACGCTGTATGCAAATGAATATAATTAAACCACGCAGTAGAATTGACTGTTTTCGAATTGCGGCATTCTTTGCTTTTATTGAGTTATAATATTTAAATGAACTATAATCTATAAGTTGCTACGCTCTTGATTTTGAGAGGTATTCAGTTTTATGTTTTTTTTTGTCTTTTCGGATCATAAAGCAGAATTTATGCATAGCATAATAATATACCCCGCCAAATGCGGGCTATCACCTCCCGATCCGGTAATGTGTTGTATGCAAATTAGTCTAAATCACATCCCGATCGCTAATGCAAATTAGTCTAAATCACCTCCCCAAAACGTTGAGATGAGGACCTCCTGAATTTGTGTAATTTACAGGTGCTAAAGCAACTGGAGACGAAGAAACTGATCAAAGCGGTTAAGGTGGGCCTTATATCTTAGTCAGAATTTGTCCGCGTTTATAGTGCGTCTCATCGACCAATTAAAAGTGTTGTTTACCATGCATTGGGACATTGTTCGATTCTCAAATTTCCCGTGTTTCTAACTTTTTTTCATAGTGTTTCAATTCAATGTTTTATGTTTTAAATTGTTAATTCGTTCTCATCCACTCTAAAAGTACGTTTGTTTTAATTTAATGACCCATACAGAACATAATTTCAAAAAAGGACTTGCCTCCAATATTTTAGTGCTTGTTCATTTTTGACCTCATTCTCAATAATAGATTTCAGGCAGTCGGCACTACCAAGAAGTGTTATATGGTGCACAATTTGGATCCGGACACCTCGCTCACCGGAGGCACTTTTTATTCTGATCAGCAATTGGACGCGGAGCTCATTGAAACATTGGTATGCTAATTTTTCTGTATGAGTCCGTGGCTATATCGCGAACAGAAGTGCTCGACTGTGTGTATGGGGGACATGCCTAGGGAAATGAGTACGCCCAAGTCCTACATCGTAATTAGCTTTGCATTCTAATTTCTTATTTAAGTATTTTAGTTGTAAAGTAATGATGCCCAGCGTAAGAGACTTACTGTAGAAGATTTGTGATGTTACATTTCTCGCAAGCACTGACTGATTGACAGATTGACTCGCTTTTGAATTGAGTTTTGTGTAAATTATCATTTTTTTGGTTTATGAGTCCTCAGAGTACTAAATTCACCTCCCAACTTTCCACATATATGCACGAGGTGAAACATAATGATTTTCACAGATTGTTCATATTTTTTTGCGGTGTTTTCGACTACTAAGAGTAATAAGCGGCGTTTTCTTAGTTAATCCGCCATGTTCGGTGTCCCACAAACTATTGATTGTTTTTGTTTGTTAATTTATGCAGTTTTGTTAAAGCGAAATACCGGCCGGTTCTTGAAACGCATTACGTACACCTGCTTTCTTATGGAGCATATGCAAATGAGCAAAAAAAAATGGAGTAAAAACTAGACCCCACTTTGCATAAATGCATAGGAATGCAAGTACTTGAGATGCGTTTCAAAAACCGGCCGGTATTTCGCTTTAATAATATTTTTAATTTCCTTCCAGTTGTCGGTCAGCGTGGGCTTCATCCAGGGACGACGGAAGCTCGCAGAAACCCAATATCCCACCGATATTCAGATGCAAAAGGAATTCAGCTACGTGAGCGCGAACCAGGTACCGTACTTCTTTGGAATATTCAAAAGTATCTGTGATTGAAAACCTTTGTGCAAAATTGCGCACCAGCATTGTTCACAGGTCCTTAAACCGAAATACCAGCCGGTTTTTGAAACGCATTGCGTACACCTGCTTTCTTATGCAGCATATGCAAATGAACAAAAACTAGACTAAAAACTAGACCCCAAGGAGACCCCACTTTGCATAAATGCATAGGAATGCAAGCACATGCGTTTCAAAAACCGGCCGGTATTTCGCTTTAAAACGTATGTATTTGAGATGTTATATTGAACACTTTATTCTGAACAGAACAAAGCGAAAATGCGTGTAGTTTACGCTGAAAGTTTTCCTCGTAAAGCACTGGTCATCGTTGTGAGTTACCAGTCGTGTTGTAGCCGTATAGGCGATACGGTGCCAATTTACGGAATATATATTTATATTATACTGTATTCCTGTAAAGTAAATAGTAATGTAAACATTATTCTTTAAAGCGAAATACCACCCGGTTTGGAGTTTTTTGTTCAGAAATAGTTCAAATCCTTTTATTAATGAAAAACAATACAAGAATTAAAGCAAATAAGTGGAAAATAGAGAAAATACTACTCAAAATTTGAATTTTGTACTGAAAATATTCCTAGGGGTCTACGCCCCATACATTGCCAGCCCGTTTATAGACCAATGGGCATTTTCAAATTTTGTCAAGATTTGGTGTCAAAATAGCACTCGCTCTTATCAGCTACCCGGCGCATTCCCAATCAAGTGCCTCCATAGCGCAGTGGCAGTGAAGTGACTTTTGGCGCCAGAGAGCGCGGGTGACCCTGGTTCAATTCCGGATACCTACGAACTATTTGCAGAGAAAAACCGACTGGTATTTCGCTTTAAACTAGAGACGACCTGATCGGTTTAGCCGGCCTAACCGCAAATTTGTGTACTGAATGAAACATATCGATAAACCCGTGTGCAAAGTCCGCCATTTTTCATGAACGGTGACCTTGAATGTGTAGCTTGCGTGTACGCATGTGGACAGATAAACTGTTTGTAATGTATGCATAGGGGCATTTGCTATATAAAGTTCAAGATGAAGAGTGGCGAATATAACATTTTATGGGTCTGGCTAATAACGCCATAATAGGACCCTTGTGAGTACTTTGTGGTGTGAGGGGGCAACATGTTGTACGTGTGTTAATTTCTACCTATAATTAAAGGCTAAGGCTGTACTTTAGGATAGCCCTAGCTTTAATTCTTTAATGGAATGTAGATAAACAGTGAAGTAGTTATGCGTATATGTCTAATCCTTGTAGATCCTATCCTTCATCCAAGAGAAGCGTATTCTCAACGTGATGGTGACTGAAGAAGACGTGGAACGAATTATCGCAGTCACAATATTGGACGGAAATGTGGAAAGGAGGAATGATGGCAAGGTCCGGGCATCGAGACATGGTGAGTTACGAAAAGGAATATATTTAAAGCGATATGACACGTGGTTTTGAAGCGTAGTTGGTGCTAGGGAATCGGTACTACGTACTACTGAAACGGAAAGGGTTGATACTTCCCCATAGAATAAAATTATATTGTAAACTGGCTTGAGTTGGTGCACCCGACACAATGTTATCGAGCAGAATTCGGTAACTTCTAGCTGTGGTAACAAGGTATAGGTAAATTTTCAATACGTGAGTTTTGCTAAACATGAACTGCGAAAGCACGAGAACACCCACCTCTAATTGCATTCTACCCTAGAACCTGGAACCTGGAACCCCTATTCGAATCTAGCTTTAAGCATAACATGCAATATCTTCCATTTCTATAACTAATTTCCCATTTCCCTAGTTCAGGTCTGTTCAACTCTGCAATCGTGAAGGTGCCATGTGCCACGTGTCCAGTAGTGGATGACTGCAAACCTGGTCATATAATCAGTCCTGCAACCTGTGAATATATGAAGGACTGGCTAAAGTAGAGCAGTCTCTAGTTATTAATAGTTATTTTGGTATTTAATTTATCGTATGAAATTCTCTTGATATCGTCATATCGACCGTTATTCGAAAAATGGAAAAAGAGGTTTGGTATAAAATTCGAATCAGTTCTTTGCTTTATAAGGCTCCTCTATGGGTTTTAGGATATTTTCTCTTCTGCTTGTTTGATCTATAGATCGTATTGATAATTGATGTACCCGGGTAATAATTATTCTGAAGTTTTTTTTATTTACGGCTTATTCACGATTTGTTATAGCTCTTTATGTCAGATTGACCACTTATTCAGCTTGATTTTATGATTTTGGCAGTATCCTCTGTGTTTTTTTTTTTTACTTTAATAGAGTAATAAGAGTAATTCCGATAATTTATATCTCGAATATCGATTGTTGTGGTAATTAAAATTGTTATTGGTATTACTGTAATTAGGCACTATTCGTTTTGAGAGATAGTTTCTTTGTTACATTTGTTATTGATTCTTGTTGTTGTTGGTTACTGAAAATACTGAAAATGAAACTTTTAGTTGTGCTTTAGTACTTTCCGCAGACCATAGATTGACAAATCATGTTATTTGCGTCATAATTAATTAATGTAATTATAATTGCCGATAACAGCTAATTATTCCTGTATGTGGACGCATGTCAATTTTGATGCTTGAGGTTCAAAAATCCCAAAAACTAGATAGAAACAAAAACTTTATCCAATAACCCATCACAGACGAAAAGACCAAACAATATATAATCTTATGTTAGTAAACAAAACAAGCAATTAATAGGTTCCATCTAAAACATGTTTTAAGAAAGAAAATACCAAAATCGTAATAGCACAATCATAAATCATCTAAAAACACATTTGTTATTTAGCGACACTTTGGATGTTTGAAAACTAACAAAGAACCAACGAACTCAGTTTCAGTCCAAAACTACCACACAAACATGGTTCCAACAAACTACAGTTCCACTGTGTCCGCTACTGGGCCCTATCGTCATCTCCGGGCGGGCCCTGGTCCTCCCGTCGGGCTTCCTCCTGTGCTGGCCCTGTTCCCTCCCTCTCAAAAAGAGTTCGGAAATAGTCGGGGATCTGTCCCACCATGCGGTTCATCACCTCCGATAGGCCTTGCGTCTGAAACACAGAAATATAAATTCTTCTATTCAGAGAGCATCTTATGTTTACTACAGTATCTTGCCATTACTACCACAAACTACCGTAATTATATTCATACAGTGACCAAATTACCGTTCTGTATTTAATTCTACTATTTGTTGGGTCCCACTCTGGGACATTTTCCCCTTGTCCAAAATACCATTTCGATTAATGTCGCTCTTCCCACGAGCTCCTTCTACCCATCTCCACAGACATAAAGCGTTTTATTAACAATTCTCGTGCAATAAGAGAGAAGGTTGGATTCCGAGAGACAGAGAAACGCAGACAGCGAGAGAAGAAGGTTGCAGACGAGAGAGTTAGTATTCAAAGAGACGCAGAGAGTGAGAGTATAAGGTTGCAGACAGTCTCTGTCTAGCCGTCTAGTCTCTCTCACATCCCTCGTTTCAAAGGCAAATACCAGAGGGGACGCACCCTTGCCAGAGCAGGAGGGCTTGACCTCTCTTCTTTTAATTCTGCAGGACTACCTCGTGGCCATTATCTACCAGTCTCAAATCCGAAGCCATTTTATTCCAAACTACGGACTACAAAAGTAGTACTGTATTTAGACTACGTACTACAATAAATCTAGTACCACGTCAACATGTTCAATTCCAGACGCACCTGTGGCGAGAGCAGTGAGTTTTTTGTTTTTCAACTTTTCCTCGGACAACAAATAGGATATAATATAGACTATAGACTTTCTTTGTGCCCTCGTGGAACACTTAAACTACCATGGAAACCAAGGTGCATAGTTTGTAAAAAGTGTTCGCGCATAGGAGATACGTTCCACATTACTCAAGTAACAGAAACCACATAAGAATAATCCAAACAACCGAACGATATACTAAAATACAAAGCTTCCGTTTACTTGTGGAATTGGGGTAAACTATAACTGGTACCAATCTTAGCGATGGTACAGTTATCCTAGTCATGTTACCCCAGTTTTGACAGCACAACTTTGTGAAGGACAAAACTTGATTGATAGGTATAGTTCTCGCATACCTAACAATTAGGCCGTAACTTTTAGATCTTATGTTAATAGTTTTCTAACTTCTAAAAAAAACTTTCGCCAAACACTGGAGGGTCTATCGCTCTCTTCTACATAATAATATAGCGAATCAAACTTATTTGGTTACAAAGTTACTCTAGTCCCCAGAGAATAGAAATAGACATCAACTCCAAATATGCCTTCAACACGCACTTGTCAACCACAGATTGCACAAGAAATACATAGTAGTTTAAAGGGGTATGTCATGTGGTTTGTGTAAGGTATGATGGACATATTTCCAGCTCCAGCACAAGATGGAACATTTCATGATTTTAGATATCGATGTTGTCCTGCACATATGTCGAAAATCCACGTGTAATACCGCTTTAAATCACCAAAAAATCTCCCCAGGAACTGAACCCACTAACTTAAAATGTTGATATATTTGTAGGGAAACACATATTAGCCCCCAATGAGGAAACACATTAACTAATTCGATAAAACGGAGGGAAATGCAAATGGCCAGGCGCAACCACTACATATACACACGAATCGAAATACAGCGGTTTTGGGGTTGTCTAGTTTTACACAATACCTTCATGCCTCTCTCTCTCTCTCTTCTCTCTCTCTCTCTCTTCCCTCCCTCTCTCTTCTCTCTCTCTCTCTCTCTCTCTCTTCCTTCTCACCCTCTACAAGAACGACGATACCTAATACCTAAATACTTCAGTCAGCCCTGTAACAAATAGTAAATAAGACCCAACTGTGAGAGCGTCTGCACTCCCATTTCAAACCTCCCAAAAGACACAATTTCTTGGGGACAAAATCGGTCGAAAAACACTAAACAAATAGACATTTACTCTTGTAATTTTCCTTCTTTGAAACCAAACCCTCTGTACAAGTTTTATAGACGCAACCCGCGGGGAGGGTCTAGTTAGAGTGGGAGGAAAAAAATGTATTCCAGCAAATATGACAGTTCAAAGTTTCAAAGTAGTACTCACATACTCACAGAGCAAAAGTCATCCAGTTTTAAATCTAAATCTAACCGGCTGCACTCAAATTAGATTCCCTTTCAAATAATTCCCACAATCTATTTGTACAGTAATCGAAGATAATGCGCGTCACAAAATATCTCTCTCAGGGTTTATATCGAGATCGCGGATGTTTTGCAACGATCTCGATCTCTCCCATTCTCTTTCTCTCTCTTCCCTGCTCTCTCTCTCTCCTCTCCTTCTCTCTCTCTCTCTCTCTCTCTCTCTCTCTCTCTCTTCCTTCCTTCCTTCCTCTCTCTCTCTCTCTCTCTCTCTCTCTCTAAAACAATAATCTTCCCTGGCGAGAAATAATATTACCTTCCTCAAGCCTCATCTTGAAGCCAATATTTCTTCCTAAAGGGCATCATCTCTACAAAAATATTAGCACTGGAAGATGTATACAACAATTATGTCTATAAACCTGGAAAATACCTTCCATCGGATCGAAAAAATTTCTTGAGGAACATTGCCAAGATAGGACTGAGAAATCAAATTATTTGCAAATCGGTGAAACATTGTGTTTGTAAGGCTGAAAAAAAATCATTTCCGCAGAATTTACGTAACAAAAAAATGGGACTACAATGTAGGATTATTGCAAGGCTGAAAGAAAAACCTGACTGGAAGACAACATGTTTACCCCAATTAACTTAGTGTTGAAGTAAGGTGGTATGATCAATGACCCTTTTATATAACCAACACACAAATAATTTGTTTCGTTGCATTGCGGCACTGCACTAGTAGGAACGCCAATACAGAGCCGCTAGCACCGCTTTAAAAAGTCTACCCAAACTTTAATATAATAGCCATGATAGTGTAACTATAACCCAAGTCACCTTTAATTAATAATTTACGCTCCGACGCTCCCCCCCCCAAGCTTCGCTACCAAAAAATCTGTGTACTACTTTTAGATCCATAAAAAAAGTAGTCCTCTAAATTATTAATGACTAAAATTAGTCTCCCCAAATAAATACTCATGCGATATGACAAATTATGGTTTCGAAGTGCGTGATGCATATTGAAAACGTCTCAAAAAAAAAATCAAGTAAAGAAGACCCACCACGGAGGGAATAACTAATAAAGATCAAGAAAACTATAAGATCAAAGTAGTAAATTACGTAATCATGCTTCCGCTTCCGGGCAACATTTCTGATAATCTGATAGCATATTAACCTCAACTACTCGAACCACAAGAAAAGGTCTCGGGGACCGCACAAAGCGGAACTTCCGCAAAAAGATGGGCCACATCTACAGAGCCGCGGGCCGCATCAAGACACGCGGGACGCGCGCCAGGAGTGTGCGAAGGGCTGAAGCTCACATTCGCATATTCATAATCTACCGTACTTCAAGCTTCAAGCATAGCTCCAATAGTGCGCTAACGCATAACTGATAACGTAGGTTTTCTCATAGGATTTCTCATAACGGCGCTGGGAACCCTTCACTTTGGGAATGCCAACCATTACCGCTAGTGAACCAACAGCGGCAAACCTCTGCCGAAAACCCACTGAGAATCATTTCCAGCACCAGACTTTACAGACTGGGACCAATTGCGTGACAATGACATTTGACAATTAAGTGGCAGACATAATTGATGAGCGAAGCGTGCGCCTGTCACACACAAAGAAAGGAAAATAGCCCAATAAAAGAAAAGTAAAGAAAATTCGCCTCCGGAAAACTGTTCAAATCACTCAACTTCCACATATTTCACAAGTGTTTGAGTCTCCATCCTACTTCCTTATCTCTACGTATTCTATATTGTGCTCTACTAGGAATACTGTAATAACCATAAGTAGCTTACCGTATATTTATACATACTCAATTAACTACACTCAACCGATAAGCTCCGCAAATCACGTCCATCCTAAGGAATCAAACAAGGACTCTTATTCTAAACTGAACCCAGATTTGGCTATAAGAAGCTAAACAACAAACAATACTCATATTTATTGGGAATTCTTGCACTACAAACTATAAGCTACATTCTTCTATTTCCAAACTACATGTTCCAAATAGGCCCACAATCCGCGATGCTTCACAGAGCATCCACTCAACGCTACTCAATGCAACTGCGTACGTCATTGTCATTGATATTAATTGTTTTTTAACCTTAGTCAATGTGTCCTTAATGCACAACCATTTTCTATACCACTATCACACTACGCCGTAAAGAGGAAGGGTAGTTTGGTCGTGGAAAACACATATGACCATTTAGCGATTTAGCAGTCGAAAGGTTTGCTTTATTGAACCCTAAGCCTAAGTCTAAGCCTCTACCCTCTAGGAACCTCCATGACACATTTTGAGCACCCCTTACAATTGATTGTGCATTGTGCCGTAAAAAATCCGGATGAATTAAGAATTCGCTAAGTGAAATTGAAACTCAAATCGAAAACTCAAACGGACGAAACCACCATCCGAATTAGCATATTGCATAAATTTAGACGGTGGTCTAGAGCTCGTAGACATACCACCGTCGCGATTAGAATATTAGGTATGCGGAAAATCAGAAACGTATCATAAATAGATACAAGTGTGGGAAACACTGCATATATTTGGATGGTGGTTTTGAGCTTTTCCCGACGAGTTTTATGCCAGTTCCCGACGAGTTACGAGTTTTGTGACAAACCACAGTGTAAGATAAACCAAAGAAGTAACAAATTCTAGGAAATCACAAAAAAAAACACCATTAAAATAATGCCACCACAGATGAAAAAAGTAAAGACGAAACCATCAAACGTCCATAAGAAGGATAATGAAGACAAAACAAGACTATCCAAAGACATGCTATTCAATAACAATTTCTACTTCACTTAGAAGGCTTAGAAAAAATTTAATTCTCCCCATATCCCATATGAATCATACCCCCTCACGACCTCACATTGCTTAAAGCGAAATACCGGCCGGTTTCTGAACCACATCGTGGACAACTGAATTCTTACGTTTTATGCTAATTTGCTCGAATATAGCTAGATTTTTATTCTAATTTATGTTCATTTGCATAGGCTGCATAAAATGCTGGTGTACTCGATGTGTTTCAAAAACCGGCCGGTATTTCGCTTTAACGTACAAGCAGAAAATCATAACTAAACCGACTCCAACGTCACCGCTCGAAAGTGTGCAGCAAAGTGATACTGACCAGGTTTTTACCTCTACATACTACATCATATCATAATATCCCACCATGTACCCTTTCACCTTCAGAGACCATATTCACCCCTCGTTTCCCCGAGGGGTATTCCCCGTCTTTTTCACTGCATGTCTCATATTAGAGTGCTATTTTCTGTCCCCAGGGAATATTTCCCCGAGCGAGGGCAGCGGGTGAATGTGGCCTCAGGACCAATTCTCATACTTTCCAAGTACCCGAACCCTTTCGTACCAGCTCCGAACGATAAACACCTCTTACTCACTCCTTCACACATATCTGAACGTGAGATTTGTGTTAATCATCTAATCATGTTCTTTCTCTGCCCTCTAGCTCCTCAGGCGTTCCCTCTCGTACTCTCTCGTCTTGCACCCTCTCCCTCCCCTTGATCCCTTTCCCCTCCTCTCTCCTTTCCCTCTCTTCCCTCCCTGTTCTCTCCCCGTTCCCGCCCCTATTCCCTTTAAACTCACTCTCCCACTCTCTATAATTTCATATTCCCCCCATTTCTGGAGAGAGAATTCTCTAAGTACGTCAGCAATCATTCTACTAAAAGACTATAAATTGCACATGCATACGGATGCCTCGACGGCACACGGTAAGATTTAAACTATAAACTACAGACAATAAGTATACCCTACAAACTACACATTACAAAAGTTTACACCAGGCTTATGCCGCCTGCCACTATAACATAACGTCATCGCCATCGTCATGCAGCCACCAAATCAAAGTGTTCAGAATTATGATTGATGGGACCATCTTTCGAGAGAGAGAGTGCGAGAGAGAGAGAGAGAGTAGAGAAAAGAGATATAGATAGAATCTTTAAAACGCAGCTTTATGTTCGCCCACAAAGATCCCAACACCAATATCTCGGTTCCTGGTTGGCAATTACGAGTTCTTAATAAGCTTAACTAATTTAACTTGGCCCTAAATCTCGCTTTTCTCATGCCCTTTACCACGTAAACATTCTTTCCATTTCGCCACAAACTACAAACTACACATTTCTGCATTTTACCATCTACAACGTAAACCGTACGGTAGTTTCGCCTTACTCCGTACCAACCCCCCCCCCCCCCCCCCCATCCGAAACTCCATCACCTATACACTTTACTATCTAGTACGAAAAGTACATTATTGTTTACTATAATATTTATTGTTTATAATTTTTGTTTCGAACCCGCTATTTATCATAATATTTATTGTTTACTCTAATATTACTTACTTCATACGCGGACGACCCTCTACTTTTTACTCTAACTTAGTGATAAAATATATCTTCTTCTTCTTTCTTCATGTGAAATTTTAAATCTACCTTCTTTAAAATGTATCATTTCACTAACACAGCTTCTAAACCAGACTGAACGGAAACGTCTAAATGAAGTCCCCTATTTTCTTAAACATAGACACTAGAAACTTGAGTTCATCGCAACAAACTTTAAAAGGCAGTCAGAAAGAAAAGATGCAAGGCTGCAAAGAAAGAACACGGGAATCAATCGAGCGTTCAAGTGTTGAGATGTCCAGAGAACAGAGAAAGAAAAGTAGAAAAACCTGCCAAAATGAACGGAAACATGTAAACTAGGCATCTAAAAGGGCTGGAGAGAGAGAGAGAGAGAGAGAGAGAGAGAGAGGAGAGAGAGGAGAGAGAGAGAGAGAGAGAGAGAGAGAGGAGAGAGAGGGAGAGAAAGAGAGAAGAAATTGCAGAAACCAAACTTTAAAAAGGAAATCACTAAAGAACCTAGTACCCGCCAGCAGCAAACTAACAATAATATTTTTTTATGATTACTAACCAGAAAACTTTTGGTTTATTGTTTATTTCCAACCGCTTATATGATTTCCACGCTTATATTCAGTTTAGTGATGTTTCCTCATTTCTTGTCTAAATTATTACCAGGTGTTTTTATAGGTTAGAATTGTTTTTTTCCCTAGATCCTAGATGTTTCACATTTTTTCGATCAATAAGTCCCCTTATTTGAATAAATGAATAAATCACTGCAACTTGCAACTTTCTCCAGATAACGCTAATAAGTATGCAGCAAATTTGCCGCCAATTACCTCTATACAAACTGACATCACTCTCTGGGAGTCCCCTTCTCTCTCTCACTCTCTCTCTCTCTCACTCTCTCTATCTCTCTCTCTTTCCTCTTTCGATGAATCATTTACAATTGAATGTAATGAATGAATTCTACTCCCCCTATCACATCAATAAGTGACAAATTCATCAATGTGAAAAATCGGAGCCGGAAGCAATCAAAAGTTTACCCATTCTTTTCTAAAATAAAAATTTTCTCAAAACGCCCCCAGTCTTATTTTCCACACAAACAAAAAACCAATTAACTTATACCATAACATTTTAAAGCGAAATGCCGGCCGGTTTTGGAAAAGCATCGTGCAAATACATACTTACGCATTTATGTAATTTGCTCGATCGTAAGAATCGCGCAAAATTAAAAGGGCCATAGTTGCTTTATATATGATTTCCAAACGATGACGATTCCTTAACTGAACGTAACGAACATATTCATTATTACTCCCCCTAAATCCTCTTCACATCAGACAATAACTTAATGATTTATGGGCGGGAATATAAAATATAACAGATTAATCCACGAATCTCGCGTTTGCGTCATAGAAAAATGGCGTGATTCTTAATTATCACAAATCCAGTGGAGAAACAAAAACATTATTTTAAAGATTACAGACAATGTTTAATTAACACGTCGAATACTCAAATATTAATTGTTTGGCGAAGCAACGTAGTCAAATTGCATTAATTACTGATTGCTCAGCGATTATCGCGAGCTCTGTAGGGCATACAGCATGCGCCGCAGCACAACAAAGGTGCGCAAATTTGTCGCCGCAGCACACCAAAAGCGCGCAAATTTGTCGCCGCACACAACACAATTTCATTTCTTTCATATTCCTAGTCTCAATGCTTATAGCACGAAAACATTCTCCTTCCCTTACAAATGCCCTGTAAGAGGAAACAGTGATTAAAAAAAATTTGAAAAAACCCACGTAAACGTAACCGCAAATGTTTTTGATGTAACATAAATCCTGGACTTGTGATCGCAAACCCAGTCAAACCTACTTTTATAATAATAATAATTATTTTTATTATAATATTTGCAGCCCACGTCGAGGAAGACTTCAAAGTGTATGAGGAGGTCGAGGGCATCACGCTTACATGGTCCGTTTTCATTTTTATTTATTTCTTATTTTTCTTTCCCCCGAAATTTCCTTTATCTGTCTCTTAGTCTTAAAGTAACCCAGGGTAATAGCATATGAACCTTGTCAGGTATATGTTCCACGTGTTTATGCTCGGTTCAGTTCTTCACCTTCGCGGGAAACATGGTTTACGATACTGTTTCCAGTAGTGTTGGTGTAGTTTCATGGTACTTTACCTCGTTCAATGCACAGAAAAAAAGAGAGAGAGAGAGAGACAGAGAGAAAGAGAGAGAGAGAGTTAAAGCAAGAAAATCTTACAAGTTAGCAATTCCGGGGCGAAAAATCGCTAGCAAAGCCTAATCACACATGGGAAAATGTTCCCATTAATCTCAAAAGAGCGTGCAGAAACTGCAAATCCATGTACAAGTTCTATAAATACCATTGGTCAATTTGTAGCTGTAGCCTAAAATACGTCCGATTCGTTTTAACTTTAGAAGCTAGAACGCTTACCCATATTCTACTAGATTATATTATGAGAAAACTACCCTAATCGTAAATATGAAAGTGATATCAAGCGAAGTTCTCCTAGTCTACTATACTGTTTACTACAAAACTATCTAGTTCTTTAAACTTTATAAATGTGATAATACTCCACAAACAAATGATTTTAATACACAAACACGCAACATGGGAGTGCTGCTTCCAACCTACGTTTCAAAAACCTGCTGTTGTACCATTTTAACTTAGTATATTCCAGGAGCGAAGTCACACTCGCAGTCGGGATGTATCTATTCGCAATGGTCTCACTTTTGGTATTATTCGAAGTGATAAAACCCTCAGTTGTTCACTACTTCTAGAGGTATAAATCAGGCTATAAACTACAAATTATGCGACAATTTGAATGCAAAATTAGAGTAATTTATTATTACACTAAACATACAGTATCCACCTCTCAAAATTCTCCACATACAAGAATCGTTACTGTATTTCATTGCCTTTCTATCATACATACATCCAGACGAATAATTTATTTTATAAATTGTCATAGGTTATGTGTTTTCTATTGTTTTTTTTATCACACAGATTGTATCAATTTTCTTCCCGCTTTCGCACGTTGCAGTTCAAAACCTATTTTACTTATCTTAAGTTGCAACTTAAGATGCAAACTTAAGTTGCAAATAATTTGTTACTGTTTCTCAAAAGACAATAATTTACAATTTGATAAATTCTCGAGCGGGTTCTCCTTTCTACGTGTACCAATAAAGCGCGCGCGGAATAACTAAATTTCATCCGATATTTAATGTAATGATTTTAAATTGACATATTCGACATTCGATCAATAAATGTGTTTTCAAACAATCAGAGTTACATCTTGAAATACCCAATGTACACAATAACGGAAAAACAAAAATACGAACAAAACCTCCGGAAAGTAGAAAACAAAATTTAATTACTAAAATAACTCACTCCATCGAATTCCGGATGTAGAGAATGCAATAGTCCAGCAAGTAGACCATCCACATGTTGGGCTTGAACCGGCTCGCGAGAATACCTATAACTGCAATAACGCCGTGCCCGTTTAGCTCAGTGGCAGAGCGTCTGTCTCGTAAACAGAAGGTCGTGAGTTCAATCCTCACAGTGGGCAATCTTTTTGTGATCGAAATTCTCACAGTATTCTTACAGGCAAAATAAGTCGCACATACGTGACTGGGCATATGCATGAAACTCCTTTTCTTTTGATTAAAATACTCATAAACAAGAATAAAAAAATCAATAAACATTCTGAATAATAAACACAAAGCTTACCTCTGTCGAGTCTTAGCCGGCGGTACGGGGTTCGTCACCGACGAACCACTGGTACCAGGCTTCAAGCCAAGCAAAATCGCCAGACGACTCAAGTTAGGAGGTTCACCAGAGAAAATACGCGATCTCCTGGAAAGAAGTATGCGATAAGAAATTAAACGCATAATTAGATAGCACGCCTGCTTCAGATTTATCCACGTCGTATCCTAAAACTGAGCGCACATACATAAGACATAAGGCATACATAATATACTCTACTCAACGGAGACAACTTACAATTAGTACAGACTGTCGTTGGTTGGCAGATGGCACCGACAATTAACACATACATTAGAGAGTTAACTTACACACTACTCGCCAGGTAATATTAAGCATATCACCACCCCTACACTACTCTTTACTGAACTAGCAGCAAGTAGATCCCAAGGGCAAAGGTCAATGATTGATATCTAGCATGCTAATTAATCCTGAAAATCAAACAAGAACACACCTCTCCCTTGCTCGTTCCATTTCCGAATCCTGTTTTTCCCTCACTACAGAGCGCGTTACTTCTTCCAACCAATGTAGCACTTCGGGCACCTGAAACGAACAAGTACTGTATTAGGAGTAATACATGTATCTCACGGCAAAATCACATAGGAACCACCGCCATGGCTATAATGCATATTGCTTGAAAGGTACAAATTACAAATACCTTAATCAAAAATATTACCTTCCATAATTCGGCCGCTTGTTTCACGTAAACCTTCACGAGAAGCTGCAGTCCTTCGGGTTCTCTGAAACAGAGACAATCAAACCAAGAACTATTCAAAAAAGCAGTAACCCTCACCGGGGGCACAAAATTGCAACAACAAACAAAAAAAGTACCTACCGTACCCCTAGAAAACTCAAATTACACAAACCTCGCAACCGCCGTTGTCTTGAAGTACTTATTGCTGTCAATTTCCGGATCCGCTTGGATCTGGAGCTCGTTGAGGATCTCAGTCACCACTGTCGGATGGGCAACAATCGCCTTTTTCAACTGGAAAAGAATACTGAATTACACGTATCACATGATAAGATACGTAGAATGCTTGCATAAAATGTACATAGGATTTGAATCTAACAATCTCCAGTCTCCCCGACCCAACACCAACAAACAGGCAGCTAACAAGAAGCTAGAATCTGTCCGTCGTGGTGGCCATATGAGACTAGACACAAGGAGCGGGCCAAAGGTCCATTATGCTAAAGTCAGAAAAGCACACATAGGGATAGTTCATGCCATATTAATAAAAATGATATCGAACTATCTCGATACACCTAGAGTGGCTCACTCACTGAGGCTCAGGTACTGTAACCCCAAGCAATAAAATAATTCCCAAAAAACTGACCAGTTCGGATGCCTTCTCCTCGTTTCCCTCCAGGAATTCGGCCATTGCAATTGAATACACATAATTGGGCAACAAGTCCAGCTTCTTCCAGTGCTAAAACAATACAGATACATTTTTTTCGTATACCTTATACACATACACTTCTTACCAGCATACGCACACAGATTGCGAGAATGCATCCGATTTAAGTCACCAGTGCTACACTTATTAGGCAATATACAGTCGATGAAACATTAGTGGTTTCTAATCGAAATATTTTCAGCTAATAAAGATTCCAATGCGCTAAAAACTCGTAACGATGTGCCTTTACGAAAGAGTGATAGATATTCTAATTAAGGTTACACACTACGCTAGCACAGACTGACAAAGAAACCCAAGAATCAACTCACATTAATAGCGTGATACATGGTCTTCAGCCATGCGTACTCCTTGGCCTTTATCGCAATAGTGTCAAACAACAGCAGAACACCCAGTGGGTCTCCTGGAAACATGGAAATCAACTAGAACGGTTACATATAAAATATGAACTATTAGCTTACATACCACAAATTACACCTTTATCACTTAACAAACGCGAATTCCTCTAATTAAAAGGGAGCGCCCCACTCAAAGGAGTGCGTACCCGGTACCGTACCCAAACAATAATAACACACAATAAAGTGCGGAAGAATAAGTGCATAAAGACAAACGTATATACTAGACAACCCATCAACTCTCATCTAGCAGGACTACTGTATATAATGTGAAGAAAAAAAACAACTACAAAGTCACAATGAGAAAACCAACCTTGTGGGTCCAAACCAAACAACAGTTTCGCCACGTTGAGAGCCGTTTTAAAGCACCTGGAATTAAGCGAGTAAAAAAAACGTTTTATCACATGGGTAGAGAAAATACCATACTATTCACATCTATTAATAATAATTTTTTATTGGATAAACAGGACAAAGAAGACGAGTTCTTGAGGTAGTGGCTGCACAACGCTCATACATGGGAAAGTAAACACCCCGTTTTCGCCCCGATCAAGTCTCTCAAAAAATCGGGCCTTGATCGGGGCGAAATCGGGGTTTTCACTTCCCTGTGTAGAATAACCATTAGCATAACGCTCATACCGTAACCACCTACCTCTTATGCACAACATTCAGCATATGGCGGTGGAGCAACAAAAACAAGGCCCTATTCTCGTAGACTTCATAATCGAGTCGATGCTGCCAACAGAAAACCTAAAGAACATTCTATTCTGATTCTAAATTGAAATTCTACGCCGCAAGCACCACTTATATATAAGCTCATGAGTCTACTACCTAAAAACATCTAGTTCAGACTCAACACTAACCACGCGGGCGAAGGGAGGCACCCGTATGCACCAAAATACCCTTAGTTCTTTTCCAAAGGTAGCTAACTATCGATTAGAAAGACTAGTAAAGTTGTTAGAGACTGCAAACATAGTAGCATAGCTTGTAATTCAAATGCAAGGAAAACACAAAAGCTCTTACTTGGAATAAAGGATGGAACACCGTTTCGCAGTAGTAAATTCCACGTTCTGAAAACAAACAAAATATTTTTTTTTCGAATTACGCGATGTTTCACGCATATTAGAAAAGAGTACATTTTCAGTCTCAGTTCAGTTAAAAAAAGAGTGATTTGATTGATAACAATCGATTTTGAAAAGCAATCTTTTTGGAATACTGCAACAATTGCTAATGCATTAATTAATAAGTCCAAAGATAATTACTACCACCAAATGCAATTAATTCATCATAACGCCGGCATACAATTTGCAATCGAAATCACATATCACGCACAAAAATACAGCGTCACTGTTCAGTTAAGTTACAGTAACCGGCGTGTACACAGGCTAATTATAAACGAAAAATATAATAAAACCCCACCAATTGCATCGCAACACTGTGTCATGTCCTCTTGCATACGGTACATATTTGCTGTCATCAGTAGTGCGTTGAGGTGGTAAAATGAAGAATACAGGACCTGTGAATTCAACATGTTTCAGACGATGTATAATAAGTGACATATCCAAACAACTATCATTCCTAACTTTCCCCCAACGTGTTTGTAAGCTTCAGCAAAAAAACGGTATTATCCCAACTCTCAAAACATGACGTATGTATACGCCAAGTCCAATAAAACAGCGTAAAAGGTAAAAGCATGACTTGTGAATGCAACATGTTTCAGATAATAGATATAATAATATTAGTAAATAATATTAACAACAACAGTAAATAATATTAGCGCTACGATTGCATTCGAGTCACAGCATTCGTAAGCTTAAATCGGCATAAGGAATCCCATCTCCAAAGTTCAAATTGTTAACATACAAAAGAAACGTACACCAAAATTTTTCATATGCGTTCGAAAAAGGACAAGTTCCCACCATCGGTACTCATCAATACACCAAGCAATTACTCAAGCGTCTGCCTAATTATCCACAAAAAAACAACCTCATTAAGCAATTCGTGATTGAAAGAATCCTCAGCAAGCCAGCACAGCCGCTCGCATTTCTCATAATTATCGTTGTGCGCAAACTTCCACCATTTGATTTCGTGCGATTCACTGTGTTCGGCATCCACTTCCATTGAAAGACCTAAGGAAAAAAAGATATAGAAAACGATAAAAAACAAGACCTTTTAAATCTCGAAGACTCGAATTAATGAGAAGACATTAGAATCTGTCTGACTTTTAGCCATACAGCAACGTGAAACTCTGCGTCAACATGGCGGCGCCGCGCACATAATTAGAATCCGCCAGCGGCCAACGGCGCAACCATATGTGAGATGCGCGGGGCGCTAATTCAAATTAACGCACTTATGGCGTTCCTGCCGTCCTACATTTGAATACTCATCTGGAACCCCCCCCCCCCAAAGTTCCATTCCGTTAGGGATAGTACACTAATAATTAAAGCCCTATGATTCACGCACCCCTAAGATTCACGTTTTGTTTTCACAACTTAGGGGTCACCTTTTGAGATGTAATAATTGCATATCCTCAATAAACCTTTATACTATATAACGTCAGATACACACTAAACGTATCTCATATTTTGCTTAATTTCGATTTAAAATCAATCCGTACCACAACTCTTGGCTGGTAGCCAATTCCTTTTTGCCTTCACAATACGTCCCCATCCAGCCTTGTGTACTTTGTGTGAAGTTGCTTGATCGGTTCCGCTCTCTCGTAGCGCCTTTCCTGGAAAAAATAGTCAAATAATGCCAAAATCTAGCAGTGACTAAATACTTTCGCTATCTATACACTGCAAAGTAAGTAAGCACAAACGTTCCAAGCTAAATTTAATAACAAAAATGCAACGTAAAAAAACCCCACAAAATTACAGTAAGGTGGTTTGATTAGACTCCAATACCAAAATTGAGCCAAACCCAGTCACAGACCAACATCACATAGTAACCGAGTATTTATCCAATACTCTAATTGCTGTAAACCCCTAATCTAGAAATCAGTACTGCTACCGTACCTAGCAATTTCTTTAGTTCCTCCGTAGGATCGAACAACTTCCTGTCAACTTTGAAGATATCCTCCACTGCGGCCGTCTCACAAACATCATCATCCGTCACCGGACTGGCATCCTGCCAAAGAAATACATGTTTGAAAAAAGATCTCAAAACACTCTTCTTGTTCTTAAAGCGAATATGTAGGCACTCAAAATGCGCAAAACACACGCAAAACTAGAGTTTCCACACCAGACGTGACTTTAAATAGGCGGCTGAATATGCAAATGTGAATATTCGAATTTGCATGCAAATCTGTCTCTGAGTAATGCAATTTCACGATATCTGTATGTATATTTGAAAAAATTTCCATTGACCCCGTCGATGTATGGCATCGTCTCAAGTAACGCGTTTACTATGGAAAGATGAACTTTGTGGTTTATTTTCTGCTACCTGGGATCTTTGAACAACTTTGTTATTGTTCCTTAATGGGGAACATACATTCTATCAACACAGCTTAACTTCAAAAAGGGCGTACATATTCCCTTTAAAGGGACGGGCCGATCAAAATAAACCTATATTTACGATACGTTCATAGTGACTATCAAGCATTTTTATTACAATATATACAAACTAAATTTCACCATTATTCGCCCTAGACAACTTTTTTCCAATGCGCTCAGCTCAAATGTATACCATAAAGCCGCAAATATCCTTGTCGTCTATGCAAATTTATCGTGAAATTATAATGCGGTTAAAATTTGCATATATAGCTTTGAAATCTGCAGTTTTATGGTATACATATGCGTTGAGCGCATTGGAAAAAAGTTTTCCAGGGCGAATAATGGTGAAATTTAGTTTGTATATATTGTAATACAAATGCTTGATAGTCATTATGAACGTATCGTAAATATAGGTTTATTTTGATGGGCCTGTCCCTTTAATACGAATGTTACGAGTTAAAGCGAAATAGTGGCCGGTTTTTGAAACGCATTGGGTACACCAGCATTCTTGCGCAGCTTATGCAAATGATTAAAAAAGTAAAATAAACAATCGAGCTAAATTCGAGTAAATTAGCATAAATACGTAAGAACTCAGTTGTCCACGATGCGTTTCAAAAACCGGCCGTTATTTCGCTTTAAAGAAACCATGGCGGCTCAAAGACCGATCGACCGCCGAGGACAAAACATAATACTAACAAACACCATGAAACTAAACACTAGCAAAGGTCAATGTTTCTGGTCATCCATTAAAGAAGTCAAATAATGCGCCCATACTTGTACTAGCTTCGTTATCGGATCATTCATCAAAAAGGGAAGCAAAACGTGCGCGATCGCTAAACATTGGTTGGTGGCCGATAAGTAAATAGTAAAATAACAACTAACCTTCTTGAGACTCATTTCCTGTACCAATTTATCCAACAACTCGTCTCCGTCCTCTTCAATTTCCCCATTATTTTGCCGTCCTTTTCCCTTCTTTTTCTTTTTATTCTTCTTATTCTTATTTGAAACGTTGGTCTCTAATGAGGGATCCGGCTGCTTGGAGTGCTCCTCGTCGCTATCTACAACACATGAGAATGAAAAGGTAAGGGATGATTCATATTCAGCAAGGAATTGAACTACGAATGAGTTGTGCCATCTATCTATGAACTATCGATGTGATTGGCTTCAGCTAGTTCTTTCTAGCTACATATCGACTGACTGCCCTCTATAGTAAATAAAGCGGGCGCATTAAGAAAACTATGTTCAACTACAGACTCCAGATTCAGATACCAATGTTCCCCATTTTTTTTTCACACTTCACGCGGTGATATGCTCTCTTGTAGTAAATAACAAAATGTTTCAATACGAATATTAAAAGGACAGTTTTATAATCACAAATGGTACCAACCATTCCCTGATTCCCCATCATCTTCCAAAAGTGCAAATCGATTGATTTGTGGTCGTCTAATTGGAGCTCCTCCCACTTCTTCATCTCCTTCAGAACACTCGCCCTCCTTCTCGGCAGCCTGAATTTAAAGCGGTATGACACGTGGTTTTGAAAACGTATTATACGAGCGTAGGTGCCAGAACAACACATAATATAACAGAATTTGAAATGCAGTTAGAGGTCGAGGATATGGTCACAAACTACGCCATACCGCCTGAATGTACATGTCAAAATCCCAAGATCAAAAACAGATCAAAATTCAACACGGAGATCACAGAGCTATCTCTTTCGCTTTTTGCATGTGTGACATGTACGCACTGTAAGCTGCGTAACTTTAAAGCCCCGGTCACAGATCAAAAACATACAAAAATCAACAGTGTCCCTTCAAAAAAAATGAAATTCCATACCTCAGCCCTCTCGCGTTCTTCCTTCTCTTTCAGGAGACGTCGCAAGTGTTTTGTCGACATTCTTTTCTAACCAAGAAGACTAAATACAGTAGATTCACAATAAGCCGTCAGTATACAACAACTAAATTGAAATGAGACACAAATGTGCATAACGTGGCACAATATGACACAATCATTGGCAACACTCAATCTATCAGTTCCAAATAAAGTCAAACTACTGCGGCAGAGGCTGAAGCTCACATCCATGAAAATACTCCTTTCTAGACTCATTTCTACATGCGCAACCTTTTACATCTCGTCTCATATCCATGTTATCCAACACGTAAAATATCCTCAAAACGATAACGACTGTTGGATAGACTACCAAACATACATCAGCACACGAATTCGGCTTTAAATGTTTATTGAATAGAATTCCTCTGTTACCACAAAACAAAAATAAATCTCAAAAACCGGTAGAAAACATTCACACAATGAGCTAAAGATTAGAAACAAATATAAAAAAGCAGAAAGACTTTTCTAGAAGCAAAAAGACAATAAAAGACGACACAAAACATGAAATTGAACAAAAACACAAAAAGTTAAAGCAGTATGGTACGTGGTTTTGAAGCATATGCTGGACGCTTGCATTCCAATGTATCGTGTGCCAATCGCTATGGCCTTCTTGGCATTTCCGACACCGAAGGGAACACAATTTGCATATAATACATGAAAATGCAATTGATCATCATACATTCCGCAACCACCCTGCCATTCCGCTTTAAATCAATTTGAGCAGCAATACGATAAAGCGGCAATGCCCATCTTAAATTTATAGAAAGATCTTCAAAATGGTTGGTTTCAGAATAGAGAAAAGAAAGCACAAAAAGCAAAATGAGAAGAAATATTAAGCAATTCTCAGAGCTTCCTTAAAAAACAGACAAGACATGTTAGTCGTAACTATCTGAACATCAAAATAACACACAATTCTCATGCAATCCTAAAAACAGTAAATTCTCAATAACAATAAACGAATAAACTGCACTCTAGGATCGATCCCTATATAAAACTAACAATTTAACTAAGCATTTAAATTAGCAGTTAAGACAGAACAATACCCTAGCATCTAATCAACTATTCTATTGGAATACAACAAAAAAAAACAGTCAAAATCGCCCGAGTTCTCATAGACTAGCAGGTTCACCAGTCGACAAAAACCCAGACTAAAACCCTTCTCCTAAAGCAGTATGGCATGTGGTTTGTAAAACATATTACGGAAATCTGCACTTCAGTATACTGCATCGATTGCATGCAAATTTCTGTGCCCTCTTAAGCATTTCCGGCACACAATGGAACATACATGCACATAATCCTTGGGACGGCATACTAAACCACCTGCCATACCACTTAAGCCTACACTCAAGTTCATAACACAAGCTTGCGTGCTGCTTCAACATTGCGAATTATACTAGCAAAGAACTGCAATAGTGAATACAAACTGCTATACTTCTTGTCCCCTGAAGTTTCAACTCCGGCTACGCCTATTTCCGTGCGACCAACAATTGCACTCATCCTAGCAAAGTATTAACTATGGAGTACAGACTACACAATAGTGAATACAAACTACACAAACACAGGGCTAAAAACTACAGTACCTACTTCTTGTCACCGTGGTTGTAAAGCTTATCCGACATCCACTCCGGCTTAAACGGCCTTATTTCCGTATCTCCGACCAACAACTTACGTGCCACTGCATTCAGTGATATCATGGCAATGCCTCGGTCGCCGAACGCCGCTACAGTATGACCGACCTGAAGAGAATTAGAGAATAATAAAAATGTATATAGTACATCAAATGTATAATATGGAACAAACAACGTTTACTTACGCAAAGGTTCGCTCATGCTAAGACCCTACGCGTTTCATGTTTCTGACCGCCCGTGGAACACTATTTCTATTTTGTATATGTATAGATCATAGATCCTCTATGTATGATTTCGAGTAGATATCGGAAAACTAACGAACATGGCAGTAACACAACTATTTTGCTCCCATCAGAAACATTTCAGTTTACAAAGCACTAGTTGAAAAAAATCATCATTATATATGTCAGATGAACTTGCTTTAAATTCCGAAAATAACAAATTCATAGAGAGGTAAATGAACGACTAGATACCAACATCAAGCGAACAACCAGATAAACAACAATAATAATGCACAATGCTTAACATAAATAAAACTTGGCCTCTTAAACCACGCTCTTAAAACTTAAATTATTAAATAAATAAATAAAAAGTCTTACCTTTCGTCCCTCCTCGTCTACAACCTCTCCCGATACCGTCTTCTCGTTCGTTCTAAAGAAAACATAAGGTTTAAGAGCAAAGGACGTACGATATACATTACAAAGCAGAATAACTAGAAGAACTAGTCACCATCGTTTGCTTGGTGAATTCCATGATAGCCAATAACCAATGATAATGAATATCTTGATAAGTAAAGCTTGATGAACTAGTGAACTAGACCATAACAGGGAGATCACAGTTCACCAGATACTCAAAGAAAATACAAAACACCCCGCACAACTTATTTCAAATTCGCAAAATAAACATACATGCAACAAATAAATAATATCAGTAGGAAGCGTAGTCAAATATACAAAGGAAACCATAATAGGTCAACAGATCAACAGCTCAGCGCCGCAGACTTTGAGACCCCGACCCAAAACCTAAAAAAAAAAGCAACTTGACTCACGTAAACGGTAGCAGTCTTCGTCTGATCACTCCCGTATTCGCTGTTCGGGCAGTCAACTCTTGTCCGATATAACATCCCTTATCCAGTGAGACAAAGCTGAGGCAATCGCCATTCGCCTAATATAGAAATGTTGAACAAAACTACAAACTATGGTAAATATGAAACATGAACGAAAATAAATGCCAATGACGAACTCTTTCTTTACTTGACATAACTACGCTGCACTAAAACCATCAGTATAGAATCGAGGAACACAGCTAACTGTTCGATAATAACAACAACTTGAAACATTTCACTTATGATCATGAATGTTTTCGCATATTTTTCCTATTTTCTAGCAAACAGAAAAATACTTGCTACAAATACAGAGCAATCGACGAAATCGTCAACAGAAGGCATAAATTATCGGAATTATACAAAGAAGAAGGCATCCACCCATCAACACATAATATGGTAAATCGTGACAATAACATCCACGTTACTCAAAACAAAGAAACATTAAAAGATAAAAAAAAAACATTTCAAAAGAAAAAAAGAAATCTACCTGATAAGGTAAAAGATCGTGTAGTTCCACTCCTCCTTCAGCAATTCCCAGTGACAAACGAAGCATCGTGTAGTCCTGTAATTCATGGAACATTTTCATAAAGATCAATATTCACTTTATTCATGAATACTTCTCATGGAGGTGTGTATCTTTCTGAGGCCATATCCACCACTCAATTAACCATGGAGAATTCCCCGTCGTTTTCTCTGCGTGTCTCACTTTAGAATGCTATTTTCTGTCCCCAGGGACTATTTCACCGAGGGAATCGGAGTGGTGAATATTGCCTCTGAATTTAGTGCAACCCCAACCCATAAAGCGTGCTGCCAGACAAAGAAATATCAATTCCAAGGCCCACTTTTGCCTTCACTGCTGAGAATTTAGCTATCCACTGTTCAAACACAGAGCCCAATCTACGGTCTATTTCTACCACAATGCGACTACACCGCAAGTACACAAAGACCACGAGTTATGCAACAAACAATAAGAAACATCATCAGCAATATCAAATAATCATACTGATTGGAAGAACCAGTCTATGCACACAAATTTACATAAAACAACTTGAACAACTGAAGGTGAAGAAAAGTATAACTGATGCGCATCTGAGAATTCCAAGGCTTCCAAGGCAAAAGGCAAAACACAAAAATAATAAGGGCGCGTTCGGGATTGACCAAAAAAGAAAGTCTCTGCTTGTCTGGTGTCTCCCACATCTGAATATTTCAATTTTGAAACATTTCCTTTCGTCCATCCCGGACGACGTTTTTTTTTAAATTTCTTTTCTTTCTTTTCGCAATCACGAACGCGCCCTTCATAAACATCCAAACTCCCACCTCTTCGGGAGCGTTTCCCTCATCTTCTAACCCATGCACTCTGTATCCCAAAGCCGGTGTTCGTGGATCAACAAATCCCTTTGGTTTTGACGAGTACAACACTGAATCGTCGACTTCGGCAATTTCGACCTAAAGCGGGCAAAAATAACGAATGCAAACAAGTGCGTTTACTTGGTTGTGCAACAAATGTTAAATAGGATATTAAATGCAGTACCGTCTACTTTGGCTATTTCTACCTAAAGGGGGAACGGGGGGGGGGGGGAGAATAATTATCAGGTGCATAAGATATTTAACCATTTACCTTATAAAATCCCATATACAATTCCCTCTTTTCTTGAGATTATAGAAGTGGAAATAATAGTTTCAGGGTCTCTTCCTACGCGCTAACAATAAGCTAACATTTAAAGGTAGGGGGGCTAAGGAACTACGGTAAGCCATAGTTATTTATGGCTTTGTTCCTTATTATTTAATTTAAAGAGGATGGGGCTCACTCCAATCTTAAATATCAAGTAAACCAAATCTCCAACCTGCTTTCTCAATCGATACTTCTCCAGAAGTTGTTTCACATCTCCTCTGCTCTTCGCATTACACTCCAACAGGTAATCGTCTTGTCTTCCGAGAAATCAGAACATCTTCCACAATTCGCCCTTTTGTGTTCAAAATGAAGGCCGCGATCGAATTATCGTCGGTCACCTTTCTGAAATCAATCAATATATTTACATGCAATCTGAAATCAATCAATAAACAAATATGGGCTTTGGGCCTACAGGGGCAATCGTATGGTATCTGCGGAGGTGCTTCTGAACACAAACAAACCTCTGGGCAATAATGTGCTTTTACTTCTAGGTATAGGTGGTCCGTGGTCCCCTAGTTCTTACTGATGTTTTCAATTAGCGTATGAGTCGTACTCGTTCAACGCGGTCTACCGCTCAAAAGTAACCCAGTAATCTACTAGTAACAAAAGTGTTTAATATAATACAGTAACCCTGTAAACCATGGGTAAAGCACAGGACATTTGCATCGCACACCACACGCAAAATCATGCTAGATTCTTAATTCACCCTTGGCAAATAAGAATGATGAAATAGAATAGACAATAAGTATAAATAAAGATCCTAATTAGCATAGAACATATACGAAACATTACCTGACATCATTGGTGACCATTCCCTGCAAAAGACTCAAATTGTCCGGTCCTTTCAATTTCAATAGCGCTCGATGCGGTAGTCGAATTAGTTTGGCCATTAACCTGAAGGTGAACAAGTAAAGATCAAAAGCATAGAATTGGAAAAAAAGAATATTATGATAACAAATCATCCGACATACGTTTCAAAACCGGCAATTACATCGCTTTAAAGAAAACTCCAAACTCTAAATTACAGTAAAATATAACAACTCCGATTGATGGTTAGTAGTAAATGCATAGCACACGCTAAGAAATAGAACATGAAGTTTCAAATAGGGTAGTTAAATTCAAAGAAATGTTACTCCAAAAACTGATCATTCACTTTCCGTTCACAATTTTAGAGCCCATAAATCCTTATCAAATCAAGTGACAATCGGAGAATGCAAAACTCATGTGTCTCTGAGTCAGCTGTCATCCTACGCAAAAAAACTAGCTCGGTTGCTACACACTTTGAAGCTATCGCCTAAAACTACGGTACTTATAATACCGTATAACAAATGAATACTCATATTAATCAGTTGTATTCTTAAATAAGTCATAATAAAGAATTTCAGTATGTTTCAGTCTCCGAGTCTCCGACACCATATGCAAAACGTTACCGTATCAAAAACAACGGGACAACCGTACTACGGTAAGTCCACAGAAACTCAACTAGGCTACGGTACGAAAACTAATTAGGCAAAACGAGCAACTAATTTACTCATGAAATCATCCACTCGAAATATACCTACCACAGTCAATCAACAGAAAAGCAACATAAACATCAAATAAAGCAAATGAAATATAAAAGTAAATAAGATATTCGAACATGGTCCAAACCTACGCATCAATACATCACAATTATTCTCAATCATTTTATTATCAAAGTACCAAATAATTTGCCAATGAAAAAAAATGAAACCAAAGCATATTACACGTACAAACAAAAACATCCGCAGATACGACGAAAAATGAAATAACAATCTTTAAAGTGATAATAACCGGTTTTCTAAAAACGTACTCATGGAAAACAGAGATCAGATTCTTGCAAAAATCATACGCTATAAACACAAAACTTTACCTGCAATGAAGTACAGCTATACCAACAAAGTGTACCACTCAATTAAATAAAGTACGATACTAAAGCAGTTGGTATATGATCAATATGAAAGAACAAAACCCCTCAAAGAATATTTTTAAAAAAAATCAAATCTCGCATGAAGTAAAAAGGTGTAGAATAAAGAGTGAGCATCCCATATTCATATAACACACGAGGTGTAGATCAAATGGACACCTTATGTTAAATAGCAAGCTAGTTTCAATTCACTAAAACGACTCAAAAGGAAAATCAAGAACACAACGAATGAACGAAAAAACACTGCCACGCACTACTTTATATGCATAATGGGATCATAATCAATAACACGTCCACGTCACCACTCAATTTGATTTACCAATAAAACATACAAAAATAAAATTTAGATCATACCAACATACACTTACTAAAAAAAAATAACTCGTCAAGTCAGTTCGTAGTGCCTGAACGAGTGGATGTGTTAACATAATATCCGCACCTATGGCCCACTTAGTTGGCCCTCTTTACCGGAGGCCCTCGCTTTTTGCCACCGCTCTTGTTCTTTTCCTCTTGCGCCTTTCGCTTGGCCGATGTCGGTTCACTCTTGACTAAAATTATCTCATCTTATGCAAATTATGAAACTATCTAGGGCAATACCTTTCCATGTATAATATGCGTGTTTCGGTGCCCGACTGACACTATTGCATCATGAGAATCCAGTTGTTCAGTGTCAAACATATGTTTAACAAACCACGTGACACACCGCTTTAACAAACATTACCCACGAAATACTCAACACGTACCAATAGTAGCCGATTTGAAGAACATGTCAATGCGTCCCTGGCTGGCAGCTGTCCTTCCTTTTTGCATTTTGGCAACGGCCGAACGTACACGATCCTCACTTAAATAAATAAATAAATAAATAAACAATACTAATACTAATAATAACACTAATATAATAACATAAAAAAGCTTCATCAGTTAACAATAACAATGTGTGATTAACATTATTTGAGAAACATTAGGGTTGCACGGATTTTGACCAGATTTAGCACAAGCAATTCGCACAAGAAATAGAACGGCTGCATTCGAAATTGCTGGGTGTGAACATAAATAGTCCTAATAATAAACATGTAGAACTTAAACTTCGAACTAATTCTACAAAACATACCTGAATATATTCTACACAACTGAAAACTTCCTACATGTATTTACACAGGTAGCGGTCTTCCTACATTAATCAAAAGTTGCACACATTTATGCGCATTACATTGCGATGCATATTCATGCCGTCTTCTTAGTCCACAAGAATCAGAAGCAAGCAAAATAAGAATAACAAAAATATAAACCGAAATATAAAAAAACTGACTTGAAATTCTTTTCTCCACACATAAACGACACGATTCCTTCGACATCCGGCTCCTTAGACCCCCAAACCATAAGAACTAAACCAAAAAATTTCGCTTTAACAAACATCAATACATATTAAGGTAGTCTTTCGAATTAATAATTTTCCATCTTAGGGACTTGTGACTCCTATTCGCATAATTTCCTGTGGACTCAAAAAACATCAACCGACTACACAACCCCATACCAATAATTACATAAACCAATGAAACATCACGTTTTTCACCTACTACAAATCCATAAAAAAAAGTTTTAAAATAAAATATACCTCAAGTTGTGAAGCGTCAGCAACATCCGGGTTCAAGAACAGCTCACGCGCACGTTTATAGGGCCAGTCCTCTGGGACTGGATATTTCTAAAGAGAGAAATAAAGATTATTAATTCATTTGTAACTGTAACACAATATGATATTATGTACACAGAAAAAAAGAAGACCCCGATGCTTTAAACCATGACATACCGAGCGTTTATACATCTAAATATAATGTTTATACACACACATATTATAAACCCACACATAACATGCTAGAGTAGAACTAATTAGAAAAAACAATCGTAACTAAACAAAAACGACTTAATCCGAAAACTTGAAGACCGTTCTTTTTGCACAATTTCAAATGTTTCACGTATTGTTCAAAACTCAACTCTACTTCCAGAAATATTGCACCCAGTGTCGTCTCATACGTTTTGAAATAAAATAAAATCAAACGAAAACGCTTACCTTCTGATCAATATTCTCGAGAATTGCCTCAATCGACTCGTGTTGTTTGATCAATTCAAACGCTTTCTTGGGGCCGATTCCTCTGGAAAACAACAACAACATTGAACATTATACCATTACCTTAAACCAGCCACAATTCCACGGACTCATGGTCCATCCATATACAGGAAAAGATAATAGTACATATGTACTAAAAGGCTGAAACGGTCTTGTTCTCCCGTATAAAGGGAGAGCAAGACGCAGACCTCGTAAATGGGGCAGGACCCCTTTAATGAGCTTGGACACAGGATAATGATTGCACTAAAACTATAAGCTACCTGATGGTCGAACAATAATCGCATCCGAGTAGAATACACAAATCGACAAACTGTTCCATTGGCATCTCAAAATCGGAGAGAATGCGAGCCAGGTTGATTTCCTAAAAAGAAGACACAGTAATACCGTTAATAAAAAGCAAAGCAATAAATGAGTACCCCACAATACTACCCAAATATACTACCCCAAATGGGGGTAGCATTTTGTAACATGCAAAGTACTAACCACCATTGATGAACACTAAACCATTTGACATTTTATCGCCCCAGTCAAGGGGGTAGTAAATTGTAAGAAAGGGGTAGTGTTCTTCAATGGTGGGGTAGTGTTCTTCTATAGAGGGGTAGTGGTCTTCAATGTCGGGGTAGCGATCTTCAAACCCTAGGTAATCTTGAATTACGCCACTCCCTACATGTGAAAATACTACCCCCTTCTTACAAAATATTACCCCCACCCATTGGCTTTAACTACCCGTGGGAAAAATTACAAAATACTACCCCTACCAATTGAATATGGCTACCCCACCATTGAATATGACTACCCCACCATTGAATATGACTACCCCACCAATTGAATATCACTACCCCACTAGAAAGGGGTAGTATTTTGTAAAGACAGGGGGTAGTGTTTTGTAAAATGGGGGTATTATTTTGCATGGAGTAATTTTTTTCAAAAAGGGGTAGTGTTCTTCAATCCAGGGGGTAGTGTTCTTCAATTCTACCCTCGCGTTCAATATTCAATTCCACAAACGCCTCGCTCTCGCGGGAACCGCTTGCATGGGAAAGAAAAGCGCCCAAACGACTGTACTAGCATTAAGCGACATCCAATCAGTGTCCCCAAACATTAATACAATTACAGGGTGCGTGCTCACAAAGCCTTGAGACTTTTGCCATTTTTCGTGTTTTATCTTTGATTTACTACTTTGAATTCTAAATCTATTGAATGCTTTCATCGTCTCTTATGGCGTTGCGCTCTTTCGAAGAGTCTAAAAAACATTTAAACATTTGCGAACTCTGTACAATGCGCACCTTAATCGGCATTTTCTTTGCTTCTGAGAAGGTGAGATGTCGAAGAAGGACATTCGATCCAAAAGTGAGTGCGTCCATATCCTCTGTTCCCGTCGCAAACACCTGAATTATCATTAAAGCGAAATACCGGCCGGTTTTTGCAACGCATCGTGGACAACTGCGTTCTTACGTATTTTACTCGATTTTAGCTCAATTTTTTATTCTAATTTATGTTCATTTGCATACGCTGCATAAGAATGCTGGTGTATTTCACTTTAACTGAAACTACCTGAAGTTGAATTTTAAAAAAAAACACTAGTCATTTTTTTGTAGTATATGCATACAAGTAAAATCAACTTGAATTGTTAGAAAGCATTGGTTTACGAAACTCGGAAACAAAATAAACAAAAAACATTATGTTTCAAGGTATCATTATCAACTCACTAAATCACGTACAACGCAATATAGTGTGGTTAAACTCGTCCATTCATCATTCAAATTTTCTGTACAAGCTTCACTCAGGCGACTGGTCCTATTAGGAAACGAGGTATATTAGATGGTTTATTATAAAGAATAAAGACTACTATACATCCTCCAACCTTTCCAGCCTTGACCAGGGCCGCGCACTGGGCCTCAGAGACTACTATATAACCCCCAACCTTTCCGGCCTTGACCAGGGCCGCGCACTGGGCCTCAGCCTCGCAGGGAGCCTCTACAAGTGGGACGCCCATCAGACGAAGCAGTTTCTTCACATCTTCGTTCTGCTCCTTTGTTACCTAAAGTAGTTCTCGTAGTATATATATATATATATATATATATATATATATATATATATATATATAATATATATATATATATTATATATATATATATATATATATATATCTATATATATAGCAATAAGCGACATTAAACTCTCAAAAAGGAAAGCATGCTGCCTAAAATTAAGCTCAACCCTCAACGGTGAGCAAATACTAAATGTATACTGTATTTGTATACAATCATATACTGTATTTCTAAATGTATACTGTCTTTGTTTACAATCAAAACTACAGTCCGTTCGTTGGTGGATTCTTTTCATTCCACATTCCACAAAGATGCCAAACAAATATGTACCATTTAGAACCGCAAGATTTCATCAATCATAATGGCTATCATAAAAAAACCAACCTTGACAAGTCTTCGCTCAAATCTGTCCACTGCTTCCGTGTCTCCCTTTTCCTTCGCTTCGGACAACAGCTTTTCAGCTTCATCTCTGAAAAAGACCAATAAATATTATTGGAGAAAATACAAAGATTGGTGACTTTGTTACGCAGGAACTATCAATAACAGCCTTCGTGAATATATTTGGCATCTGCCCAATTTTACAAAGCTACGAAGATAAGGAACAAAACACTGACACATTTTCCTATATATTCAAAAAATATGCGAAAATGAACAGCTACATGGGCCCAAATATACAGCACACTCAAATCTTTTTCCCTCTCTCACCTCCCCATATCTGTTTCATTTTTCTTCTATAACTCCGCCCTTCTCTCTCTCTCTCTCTGACACTCTCTTTCTCTCACCAACCTCTTCTCTTTTCTCTTCTCCAACTCTCCACTCTTCATGTCTGGAGGCTTTCCGTCAAATACAAAACACGGCTTCAGTCCATTGTCGATCATCCTAATCGTACGGTAAAACATGCCCATAATGTGACTGAAAACAGGGAATTGAAATTAAAAAGTAACGCACGCTAAGAATTATAAAGTGAATAGAAACAATACGCCCCCCATACAAGCGTACGGAACCGTATAACCATATTGCTACCCCCGTCGCATAAAGTCTATAAACAATAAGCCTCCCATGCTACTTTATAACTTCAATTAATTGTAAATTTTGAAATTCAACATCTGAAACGCAACCACAAAACTACACTAACCCTACAAGCACTCATAACTAATTATGCAAATCACTACAAATGCAAAGAAACTTCAAATGTTGTTTAAAAACCGAGTTTGAACAAGAAACAGCGAAAGACATCATGTTTCAACACATCTAGTTATAATGAGCAAAAATAGCATTCTAGTTGTCAGATGGTAATGTTGCATTCCAGACCGGGATCACGCTACACAATGCACATACACATCCTACTACTAATATTTGGAGTGTTATTTACATACCTAGAGAGCAAGCCGATTCTGAACGAATTCCACAAATCCGATCGGAAAGGAAACAGATCCAACAAAAGATGAGGTAAGTCACTGATACTTAGTATTCACAGAGATTACACCAATGGATGTCAGAAGGCCACCCACACCCACTAAAGTGATATTCACTAAACCGGCACGGTTTTTACGTGGACAACTGCATTCTTATGTATGTATGCGATGGGGTCTAATTGGGGTCATTTTTATGCTAATTTGCTCCCTTGCATATGACGCATAAGAATATTGGTGTATTCTATGCGTTTCAAAAACCGGCAGGAATTTCGCTTTGAACGTACTAAGCCGTATACCGTATACGTCAACTGTGTCCTAGTTCTTCCCAAAAGCCACTATGGAACAAATAATCAAGAGTCAGAACACTGAAGAAAGAGGGAAAGAAATAAAAGAAAATAACCAGAGTTAATTTTTCAATGAAAACATAACCCAAAATAATAACTAATAACTAAAATCCTGCTAACTTATACATATATTCAGGTAGTCAAAATGCGCATCGCCGTGCCAGTCAAAGCCGACTTAAAGCGTGTTCAACCTACAACTTTTTGAAAACATCCTTGTACAAGGGCTTTGAGGTAGGAGTTCTCCATTTCCAAGACTATAGACTACAGAAAACCAATTACCGTCGAATTTAGGCAATTAGACAATCTAATTACAGAATAAACTGCTAGAAGGACTTACCAAAAACGGCTAATTCTGGAGTAGGAATCCCGCCACCAGACAAAGAAGAAATAAAACAGGTACCGTACTTTAAAAGGGAACACAGCCAAGAGACACACGAGGGACCCCACCCCGACCTCGTGGCGATAGGAGGTACTTACAGGAACATAGTGTTAGTTGTTAGTACAATTCAGGGAAGAAGTAATAAGGTTCTTCTTCCCTGAATTAAGTAATCAGAACGAGAACCCCAATTCCTTTCCAGATGCAAAAAGGTATGGACGATGTTATGAACCCAATTTTGGACAAAATGTTGGACGATAGGCGATTGGTATGTTTAATTAAATTTATGCAAAATCGCCGGTGCTCGTCAGCGGGCTTAGGCTATGAAACCACGACTAAGCCTAAGCAACAGTTCTACTTAGCATGACCGAGCGTTGGAAACCCCATTCACATATGAAGCCTTCTTGTCTAGAAAAAGAAAACGGGGTAATCGCTCAATCAAAAGCAATCATTTCGAGAACATAACATCGGAACAATAAAAAATAATCATAACAATCTTCAATTATTCAGATCCCCAGTCATGAACCTCCTCCCAAGACATTTGAAGAATGGGCCGGTACCAACGCGGAGCAAATTAAGAAAGCACTCGGGAAATCATGAATTACGCTATTTTAAATTGGGAATAGTTAAAGGTCACATATCATATAGAAAATCAAAATCAGCATGCATATAAAATTGTACAGTTATGAATAATCCGTGAAAATTCATCTAACAACTCCTAACGCTTACCTCGTTGTTTCTCCAGTTTCCGTTTGTAGCAAGTTTCCGTCCTGTCTTACTGCGATCAAAAATTGATACAAAGACATTGAAGCGTCAATGGCCACCTGGAGTAAAAATAACTATAATTATCTTTAGTTATCGTTACCAGATTTACTCTTTCTATAAACTTTACAGCACTTTACCTATTCTCTAACGGTTCAACTGAATAAAGAGTTCGACTTTATGCGCAATTAGTTCAGATGTAGACAACTGCTACTAAGAAGAATTCTTACGTATTTATGCTAATTTGCTCGATTTTTTACTCTAACTCATGTTCATTTGCGTAAGCTGCGTAAGAATGCTGGTGTACTTGTTGCGTTTCAAAAACCGGCCGGTATTTCGCTTTAAAGTGAAATAAATTTAGGAAACAAAGCCTCATTTCCGCTTCCGAACTCTCTTTTATACCTAAAAAAAAGTACCTTTCTCCCAAAATAGCTCTTCATCTCATTCTGTTTGATCGCACCGGGAGCATGATCTCCAATCACCTTTGAGAGATCCTGAAAGAAACTATTTATTCAGTTTGAGTTAAACTGCAACGACGAGACAGCTTTGCTCTAACATCTATGCTCTTTTCACATGGCTTCTGGGTAAACTACCGAGTTCAAGTTCGGTAAACTTGAACAACACTGTTTTTAAAAAGTGTTTCTTAAGAAAATTTAGAAAATATTGTGAAAGAAAAACGAAATCATACGAACAGATAGAAAAACAAGTCCTAAAGGAATAATTACTGCAATACGTTCTATCATCAGTTTTCGTGTTACAATACATGTAAACATACCTTAATTCCCATGGCGCTTTCGACCTTGTTCTCAGATGTCTGAAAACGAAAACATAAATTAGTAAATAAAATAAGATAAAACATAAATACATAGAAAACACGAAAATGCGCGAAAACAACAATAGGCTAGCATACCACGTACAAACTCAAATACTAACAGTTCGCGCCAAAACGGGTTGCCCCGACAAATTACGGTAGTCCACACTCAATCAAGGAAAATATACGGTAACTCGGAAATCCGATTCAGACAAACGAAAACATCAGTATGAAACGTAGACTTTATTTGGAAACAAGTAGCAATAACAACATAACAACAAATTATAGAAAAACAAACCCCGTACTGTTAAGAAGAATATTCACATGATATCTTCACAATCCAATGACATGATAACAATACTAAGACCAGCAAAGCTTCTCGTTGGGGTATATATAAACATATAGCATAAAAGATATACCAAATGTATGAATTTTGCTTAAAGCGAAACTCTGGCGGGTTTTTTTGAAACGCATCGGGTACACCAGCATTATTATGCAGCTTATGCAAATGAAATAAATTATATATAAAAAATCGATAAAATATAATATATACCAAATATATGAGAATTTGCCCATGAAGCGTTTCAAAAACCCCCGGTATTTTGCTTAACTAATCGTAAATTACATAAAAATCAACACTAAAACAATAGTGAACAGTTTCCTTCTACAACATAATAATATATCAAGAAATTCATCGAAAAATCAAACATTCTCAGAAAAAAACTTCAATAAAAATACCCTTAACTTCAAAACAATTACTACATATTTCATCAAACCTTTAATACTCATCCGCATCCATATTATCATCAGATCCAACATCTCCATACGCTTCTCCATTGTCAAAATACCTGAAAGAAACTATTCAATTTACTTTCAAAACATCTCGAGAGACAGTACAACTTTGGCTCAAGGAAGGATGGGAACGAGCACCCGTCTGGAACCGCAATACCCCACATTTGAGCACCAGACTCTACCGAAAGCGCACAGAAGAAGGCAATGCGTTCATCCAGTATACCACGTGCCAAATACCACGTTCTTTTTTTTTGCACGATTGTTAACCAATACCGTTATTATTACAACTCAAATGATCGAGACGAGCAGTAGGGAAGCTCCCTCCCCCCTCTCCAAAGCCGCGCGCTGAAAACGCCACACGTACGCCCCTTCCGGCACTCCCCCCCCTCACCGCATCGTTTTTTTATAAAGACTGTCCATTTTTGCAAATATTGAAAGTATTCCAGACATCGTTGAACAAAACAATTAATGGTAATACCTACAAGCTATATGAGAACTAGACATATGGCTACTTACAGTAATTATAATTATTAATTATGCAAACATACTACATACCCTTGTGCATAATCATTGTCTTCTTCCAAATAGTCGTCATCTGACACTGCCTCATCGACCACTTTTTCGCTTTGGTCATCCGATTCCTCCTAAGAAAACGAACTTGATTAGTATTGAATTAAACATTGTGTGGAAGGCAGGACAACTGATTCCTTATGTAACTTGCTCAAGCTGATGAAGGTGGATCTCTAAGGTATCTAAGGTAATTTCGCTTGGTCAACAAAGTCTAAATAAAGGAGCACGCTCTTGAGCTTGAGTACGAGGAGTAAACGACTTTGGTATTATACATCTTATTTACGTGTACTATTTGATAAATGAAATCTGAATACGCGTGGGTGGTGTAAAGTATCGTGGTTAGCGCTGAATCAAAAACACGGGTTTGATTCAATAGCCAGGAACACACCCCACCAAAGCCGTAACCGAAACAATCTATAGATGTCACCGGAAGTCTTGAGTCTTGACTTGTTAATGCATTACAAACTATTAAACTAATCATTAAAGCGAACTACCGGCTGGTTTTTGAAGCGCATCGAGTACCCCTGCTTTATTATGCTTCATATGCAAATGGCATAATTGAGAATAAAAAATAGACCCCGCTCAGGCTTAGAATAACTGCATAATGATGCAGATATTTGAGATGTGTTTCAAAAACCGGCCGGTATTCGCTTTAAATTATTAAATGCTCAAACTCACGCCTTCTCGCTCCTCCTCCCCCTCTCCCGCATTGTCCTGCTCCTCCAATTTCTTCAACTTTTCACTGATCACTTCTGACATCACATCTTCGACCTGAAAAGGAATATATGGTTATAGAATAAAGCGATAAGTATGCAAAATATGATAATCCGGCAGAATCATGCTGCTCCCATCAAATAGATTAAAGCGTTATGGCACGTGGGTTGTGAAGAGGATACCGAACAACTGTATTATCATGTATTACATGCAAATTTGCGGTGCCTGATTGAGCGGAAGGGTACAACATACATATAATACATGGTGACGCAGTTATCCGATACACTTTCACAACCTACGTCGAATACCGCTTTAAATTTTCATAGAGAAACTAACGGATCATGACATACAAATAATGTAACTAACAATAAGTACCTTCCGCTTCTTTGCCTTATTCTCTGCGTGCTTTTTCTGCCAACATAATTCCTCGGGAATGCGGGAAAAATCTGAATAATAAAAATGAGCTCGGTTCGTCCAGCTACAGTTTTCCAGAGGCCATATTCAACACTGCGATTCTCTCGGGGAAATATTCCCTGGGGAAAGAAAATAGCATTCTTAAGTGAGACACGCAGAGAAAAAGACGGGGAATTCCCCATGAGGAATTGAGAGGTGAATACGGCATCTGTACATCTAATATGTGAAGATTGAAGCTTCGTTTTCCCATACACACCCACATAAACATGAAGCTTGTCAAAAAAGACATACAATACCATTTTAAAACTCAATTGGTATCTAAATTTAAGGGAGTGGCACAAGGGTGATTCCCGGCAACAAAGGCAAAGGAATAAACTTAAAAGAAATATAAACGCACCAGGCATTAATCGCTCTTTGACGCTCTCATTATACTTGTCCGTGTACCGTTTAATATCATCTTCCTGCTTTTCCTTCAAATAGAACGGCGATAGTTGGAAACTGAAATAATAGAAGTAATCATTCGCTGCAATAAAATGTGACTGCCGCATATAACATTTCTACAAATACAAATCTTGAAAAGTAAACAACCGCTAAACATAACTATGAATAGTGTTACAGTTCACTCGTCTGGCCAAATTCCTAATCGTTATAACTAAACTAGTGCATCGCTACCTTTTACTCACAATTAAGGCTAAATGTTGACAAGCCGTTGACAGTGTCAGTTTTTGAAACTACCTCAACGATAACGCAAAACAAGTTTATATCATGCCCCTTAGTTTGTGTGTGCCTGAACAAAGTGTTATTCACATAGTTATGCACATTTACTTCACTGACTTACCCTTGTAGAATTCCCGTCTTAGTTGAGGCCATATAATCCAACTCAGGGTCTATTTCAAGGGGAATCAGTGCTCGTTGTAGAGGCTGAACGCAATTCATGAACATACAAACACAACACAGCAAGCAACTCTCACATATAAACAACACCTGAGGCCATATTCACCACTCCGATTCCCTTGGGGAAATATTCCCTGGGGACAGAAAATAGCATTCTAATGTGAGAGACGCAGAGAAAGTCGGTGAATTTCCCATGGGGAATTGAGTGGTGCATATGGCCTCAGATACCGCAGTGACAGGTTGTTTTCGAATCCCCGCAACGTGAGTATAACACTAAAACATACGGACAAACTTTGGTCATTTATATTCCAAACCCTTACCGGATACGTGGGCGGTGCTTCGGTCCTAAGTGACTGGACATAATTGGCCATATCATGCCTTGCAATCCCGAGGGCGTTGGCCACAGCTCTTACTGTAGTACTGCCCCCGCCACCCCCTCGACCACGTCCACGGCCTCCCATTTCACTAAACAATTTAAATATACATAAAAGAGTAATAAATAACAGAAACAACTAATAAACAAAAAGATGACAATTAATAGGCAAACAATGACAAGATCCAAGAAATAACTGTGCTAAGACAAAAAAATAAACACACATCTCTATAAAATAAAAACGGGTTGCTAATTGATCAGTGCTTTCCCACACAGCGTTTTATACAAATCACTGTGACTAGTCAATGATCAACATACAATCACAATAATTACAGTAAAAATAAAAACAACGCATCGCAACGTTGAAGATCACAAACAAAACATAGTATCACCTTGAAAAAAGTTCTTTATGCACAAAACAAACAAAAAAAAAACAAGTTCTAAGGTCGAATACTCCTAAACAAAAAGAAGGAAAGAAAAAGAAAAAAGTTTATAAAAAAAAGTTGTCACAGTAAATCTTAGGGCAGAAAACAGGACAAATTTACCAAAAATTACATTAACCTAAAGAAATCAATAGATGAATGAATATTAATATCAATAACCGTTTAATGAGCATTTTCACTGTATGCGCGTGAACAGCCAAGAATTTCAAGCATTAAAACAACTGGTTCGTAAACTAAAATACAACCTATCTATGCAACTCTAACCACAAGTGAAATAAACATAAAAGGCAAAGGCTAACACAATAACAAGCCTACAAACTACAACTAATACTAATAAGATGTTTCTTACAACTAGTCACTTACAAAGCTCATACACTACTACTACTACACTTTAAGTTAATAATATCAACAACAATTAAAATATATAAATACACCACATTCATTCAGGAAAAAGAAAACTCAAAATGAGTTTCACAAACCGCCTTTCAACTGACACTTTAAGGTTTTGCTTATAGGAAATATATTATAGGAAAGAAGAAAGAATCAAAGTTAGACTGAACCATTGAACCCCTCTATACACCTAGTAGTCTTGCACACTTCTAGGCACCATGTTCAGGCTACAAACTACAATCAGGTGTAGGCTATAGACCATACCTACAAGGAAGGCTGTAGTGCAAAGTCAAGTTTAAACACTTTTCATATACAACAGTAGTTCTATCATGATAACCCAACTACAGCTTTCCTATCTTCCTCATTGCGAATGATGACGTCATTCAATTTCAATGGTATTTACAAGCTGAGTAAATGATGCTAATGTGAAAGTAATATACTCTACCTCTGCTCTCCTCCATTTACTTGCTCTCTCCTTGGTCCTTCTTCTTTTCGTCTTTTCCCTCTCCTTCTCCCTCTTTCTTCTCTTTATTCCAGTCCTGCAGTCCCTTTGGAAGACTGGTGTCCTCATCCAGTCCTCCTGTTCCTAAACAAAATATAAACAATAATATGAAAAGGGAACGTTCTAATTGTAATCACAAAAGTATACAACTATTATGCTACTGAAACCGTATTCACCAACACACAGGTAGCCCTCCCTAGGTTCACGAGCGCTCTGAATCTCTTCTGCTCTCGCACAATCTAGCGCCCTGGGGAGGCCAGGGAGGGCTCCCTGCGTGATGGTGAATACGGTCTCAGATTTCAAATGTGTTGACAAACTGACAGAAATATAAATTCTCTAGCTTCTAATATCCCCATTTAAACAACTCGCTAAAACTACTACAATAGTAAGAATACACAAAATTCCTACGGCGAAAATGCACAAGAAAAACTGGGGAAAATTTCGATAAATTCGTATCGGCAGCTTTTTACGTTTTATGAATCATACGGAATCATGGCCATTTACGGAATCATGGAATCATGGACACGGAAGATCTATGTGTCTATTAACACAAAACACTTGGCAGTTCCCTCTTTAACCGTTTCGAGAAACATATCGCTTCGAAACGGTGAATTATTAACTCAGGATGCAAACGAGACAGAGGCCAGTACCAAAAAACCGTAACTTTGCTGTCTGGCACTCTGATCCTATTATCCCTTATCAAAAGTCTCAGTTCTCCGTATTTTTGGAGAGTGCAGAGTTAAACTTGAACTGATTCTTGCTTTCTACTCTACACTAGGGCTTACAAATTTCCGGCAAATACTCTGACACGGAAGATATTCCTAGACGAGACAAAGGACTACGGAACAGAGTGCAAAGACGGACCGCTCGTTTTAACCGTTTCCAGAAACACATCGTTTTCAAAATACAGAATATAATATCTAAATCTAAAACCCAGATCCCTTGTAGAACCTTGAGGCCATATTCGACCATAATTGTTTCATGTTTGTGCGGGTGTTATTCCCCGTCTTTTTCTCTGCATCTCTCACGTAGATATTTTGCCCTGTTTCTTCCCCTGTGTTTTTTTCTAGTCCAATGGAATAGTGTTTTGTTTACGGCCTCCAGAGTGCAACGATGCGAAGGACCGCCCATTTTAACACCGTCACACATCGTTTCAAAATACAAATATAATATTTTGAGTCAATAATAAACCCACCTTCCACCATCTCCTCATACGTGTGCTTCTCGCCAAACGGTCGTTTTCCCAGCAATTCGATCATGTCGTCACGGGAAAGGATCTCCTTTTCTAATAAACGACGGGCAACCTACAAATGGAGGGTTATACATACCAAATGATCTTACAAACTGGTTAAAGCGAAATACCGTCAGGTTTTTGAAACGCATCGAGTACACCAACATTCTTATTCGTCATATGCAAATGAGCACAATTTAGCATAAAAACAGACGCCCCAATTAGACCCCACTTCGCATAAATACATAAGAATGCAGTTGTCCACGATGCGTTTCAAAAACCGGCCGGTATTTAGCTTTAAAAGCACTTGAAATGGATGTAGTGGATGAAACTCGAAACAAAGATGAAGACATCGATCAACAAATCAAAATGCTGCACAATAGCGTCATTTCAAACTAGAAAATGTGCATTATAACAGTAGTATACTAACCTTAACAAATGGATTTGATATGAGCTATGGGCGCACAAAATAAAACACACAACCACACAAATAATACGAACCTTCTCTATCTCCTCCCGCTTGCTCAATAACAAATCGCGTGTTCGCTGCAAGGCTCCGTTAACCATGTCGCGCACCTAAACTTACAGTGACGTAAATACTCAATACTACTTTTTTACAAATGAGAAGTATCCTAGAGTTCACCATGTCGCGTACCTAAACTTACAGTGACGTAAGCATTCAATACTACTCTTTTACAAACGCGAAGTATCCTAGATAGAGTTCTAAATTCTAGTGCAAAAATGTGCGAGCAATTTCTAGCAAAACTCCAAGAAAGCAGCGAATTATATTATACGTAACAAATGAAACCAGTACTCGTCGATGAGAGCACAATACGCTTATCCCGACCATCGGATCGATAGCTTAAGAGCCAATCAAACCGTTCTACTATCAAATAATCAATAAATATACCCCCATACCTCCTGATCAATCAGCTGCGCGGTCACCTCCGAGTACGGCTTATCGAACGACATTTCTCCCGGTTGTGCGGTGTCAAAGGACAGAGGTCCAATCTTCTTCGACATACCATACTTGACCACCTGAAACAATATTCGGTAAACATAAAGATATCGTGCGCCACGTTATATGATAAACTGTCGGTCTTGAAGACCAGGAATCAGTTTCCGTATCGACGACACAAGGATACGATAAACAACAAACTTATTTACAAAGTATAGCTTATTCATAGTCAGAAAACCAGTTTTCATTTCACTCGCATCTTACTTCATAAACCCTAATATTTTATCAAAAAAAAACTATAATTATGTAGCAAAAATCCCTGTTCCATTACGCCGATACCCAAATGAAACCAAAATACACACACTCACCAAATACAATTTCCGTAACATATGACACCGTAATCTTCAACATACAGTACCTGTGCATACGCCATCTGCGTGATTTTCTGCAAATCATCCTGTGCTCCAGTTGTGATTCTTGTGCTCCATCTGTTAAGTAAATTCTTCCAAAGAATATTTCCTGTGTTTCTGCACAGCCACTAGTATATAAGTGCTACTGCCTACGACTCACTGCTCATTATATCAACTACCTTCTGTATTGCTAATAAACACTGTTATTCTCGTCTACTCTTGTCGCTCAGTATCTGTTTGTACAGACGAATATCTGTGAAACATAACAAATAGATAATAGTAATAAACTAGCCTATCTAAAAGCTGCTCCATCGAATACAAATACTGCTCTTTGGGTAGGTATTGTGCATAGCCGAGACCCTTTCCACGCGGGATTATTGATACCTGAAATGACAGTCAGCAAGGCGGCAAGGTGAGTTAGGTTGTTAGGTAATGTAAAAAAATCGTTATCACGACTTTCTTTGCTGCAACTAACTAGTCTTTGAGCAATGCATCATACATTGTACGATTGTACATTGTTCACGTTCCACAAGTTTTGACATGAAAAGTATCGTAACAAAAGCGTCCGAGCTTTCAGAAAAGACACGGCCACACACGGCATACACGTAATGAACTGTTGTGCCGTATACATACGCTGAAATGTACAATACTATATTGTAAAACGTATATAAACACCAACTGCCGTACCTTCAAAAGAGGGTCAGCATATTGTAGGAACCATCCAGCCACAGCGTGTCCAGCCTCATGGTAGGCAACGGTCTTCTTCTCTTCGGGTTGAAGGACCTGGAAAAGAAGGTTTGTTCAAAGTGGTATGACACTCGGATTTGGTCATGTTCGACAACCGCATACTCAATTATAAATCCCCACGTTACTGAACGTATGTAAAAAAAGCTCAACGTCACGCCAGCGTAGTCTATAGCCTATAGAAACAGAAGAGTCCTTAGAAGAAAAGAAACGAAGGTCAAAACTAACATGTAAAATTGGACTAGGTAAAGCTCCTGTTACCGTTCCCCCCTCTCTCTCTCTCGCTCTTTGCAGACACTTGAAGCCTTCATGAGACAAACAACCTTCCCGACACCAAGCCTTTTTTGATGATTTCAGAATTTACACTCGCGAGTAAACAAAATTTCACTACTTCTGCGCTTCTTATTGAAAAAAGTTTCCAACATTCAACTCAGGAGCGTAACAGCGTAACATACAAACACACCAACCACAATAGCGACTATTAACAATAAAAATGAAAAAAAGTACTTAAATGCCCCCTACCTGACTCTTTTTCTCCATACCGGCCACAACTCGCTCGATCGCCATTTCAAAATTCTTCATCGAAATCTCTGTACCGGCATCACGAGCGGCAATCAAAGCCGCCTCATTACAAACGTTGGAAATATCGGCACCTAAAGTACAGCTACCAATCAAACTACGTCATATCGTAGATTTGCATACCACTAGAGGCGACACACGAACTCTTAAGTAAACAAACTAAGCGCATAACCATGCTCGCATACATGTATAGATTTCATTTCTGTTTGTTTTTCCCCACACATATTGCACGTCAGTGCTTGTGCGTGCTTCAGAGTAGAGAAAAATATGTTGAATTAGCAAACTAATCGCCAACAGTCAGGAGCCTACCTGAGAATCCGGGCGTGTGAGCAGCAAGTTTGCGACTCAGCTCCAGCTTGTCCAGTGACGTTTTTAGAGGGGCCAAATGGACACGGAAAATTGATGCACGACCCTGTGAATGTGAAAATATGAAACTAAAGAGAAAAGGAGACGAAGCTTCAGTAGAAAATTAAAAAAAGGACCATAACTTCGTAAAAAACAGTCACCTCTGCTTTCTATACCAATAATATCCCAACTCTCTTGCATACGAAACTTCAGCAGAAAAATTCTAGACCTAGGTCCCAATTTAAAAATTCTTGAAAAACACAATAATCAGCATAAACAGATTAAAAAGTGCACGGGGTGAGGGAAAATGAATTGAGTAATAAAATTCAATCCTTTCACAACATATAACAACCGAATTTCGCAAGGAACAGATCAAAATACCTTAATATCCGGCACTGGGACATAAATCTGTCTGTCAAAGCGTCCGGGTCTCAGGAGGGCCGAATCAAGAATGTCCACTCGGTTGGTGGCAGCCATCACGATCACGTTACTGTCGTCAGTCGTGAATCCTGGACGTAATAATATATTAGTTACTATAATCTCAATCAATATATTAGTTATTATAAACTCAATCACACCCACGCAACAATATTATAGAAACACGTTTTTTTTCTACAAGCTTAGTAGTGACTGACGGTTTTTATATGAATATTCATTTCTGTTCACTGCATAAAAATCCGCGGAAAATAATATCAATGAGGCTCGCGCAGACCACCACAGGCCATATTCACCACTCGTTTCCCCAAGGGGAATTCCTTGTATTTTTCTCTGCGAGTCTCACATTAGAATGCTATTTTCTGTCCTCAAGGACTAGCTCCCCGAGGAAATCCTAGTCGTGAATATGGTCTCAGGGAGGCTATACAAATGTGTAAACTGCAACCACAGCCGAGTGTCATTCAATTTTACAACAAAGTTACACCACTTACGAACAGGATTGAAGCTCTAGTATTAAAACCCCCAAATTCGACAAATTTACAAACCCAACAAATAATCAATAATCATACCATCCATCTCGACGAGGAGCTGGTTGAGAGTGTTCTCTTGCTCACTATGGCCACCCATTCCTCCTTTACCGCCTCTGCAAAGGAATAAATATCATTTCCAAGAATGCCTCACAAAACAATTATCCCTCAGTTCGCTAGCAAGGCGTAACAGTACAACCTCAACTCAAGAACAGCGGTCTTGAGCAAAGCTCAAGCAAACCTGCTACCTGCCCTAAAGTCGCCCTACCTTACAAATCTTTATAGGCTACAAAAAATAATAATTAATTTACAGGCTTTCCTAGCACTAGCCAATAGCTACGTAAGAAAACACAATGTTATACAACATCGCAATAAAGAGAAAAATCTCACCCAGCAGATTATTAATGTCTTGCCACAAGCACATTATTTGTGGCATGACGTTAATAATATGCACAGGGTTTTTTGTTTTGTTTATTATCATACCATGAAACACTACAACAATAAGAGATCCCATAAGACTAGTTTCAGATTATAAAAAAGGTAAAGGAATAATAATACGCCCCAGTTAAAAAAAACAGTAAAGTACGAAAAAAGAAAATAGAAAAATCTCACCTCTTTCTTCCAACCGCATCAATTTCGTCAATGAAAAGAATGCATGGGGCCTGCTTTCGGGCCATTGAGAACATATCGCGGACACGGGCAGGACCGACCTATAAATATATGTACACTAATAAATAACACTCTTACAAACATAATTACATAAAATAAGAGATACAAATACCAGGGCCGTATTAATTATAGAAGCACTGGTATTTCTACCTCTTATTTTCGTAAAAAGCACTAGTAAAGTGTTAGGACCTTTTACAACTAAAACGGAGCACTACGTACTACGTACTACGTACTTTAAAATCAACTGGGATTCAAAAACAAACAAAAAGACAGTTACACCACTACAAAAGAACCAATAATACCAAACGATCATTTCGTTCACAATAAGCCATTTATCTTTTTACTTCAAAGAATGAACAAACAAAGATTAATAAGCAATAAAGCTAAGAAACCTACTCCAACAAACATTTCCAGGAATTCGGATCCAGAAACTGTTATGAAGGGCACGTTGGCCTCTCCGGCAGTTGCCTTTGCGAGAAGGGTCTTTCCCGTACCGGGAGGTCCAGTCAGGATAGCTCCCTAAAAGAAGAAAACTATAGGGACTTGAAATTTACCTGTTTACTTCAAATGAAAGGTTACGTCAATCGATCACTCTGCGTATTTACATTTCATACCTGGCCCGAATGGATACAATATCCCATCAAAATACCAAAATTACACAACACTAAAGTAAGTGGCTGTGGTCAGCATACAAATTCTATCACTACATCACGTATTCGAACAAACCTTTGGAATCTTGGCTCCCAAATCCTTGTACTGCTGGGGATTCTTCAAAAAGTTGACAAACTCCATGATTTCCACTTTGGCCTCTTCACAGCCAGCCACGTCTTTGAATGCGACCTGCAGGCGTATACTTTTATACGGTAGGGCACAACTACCAAACATAATTACTAAAGTACAGTACCCTCCCGATATCGTAATCCTAATGAATAAACCATAACCATAACCAATAAGGAACAGTACCTTAATGTCCTCCTTATTGATAACTCGGGCAGTGCTTTGTCCGAAACCTCCAAACATTCCTCCAAGACCGCCACCGCCCTTTCCACCAGCTAAAATCATTATTAAAGGGACAGGCCCATCAAAGTAAACCTATATTTACGACGTATTCATAATGTGTATAGAGCATTTTTATTACAATATATACAAACCCAATTTCACCTACTTTCGCCCTCGAGAACTTTTTCCGATGTGCTCATCATCATATGTATACCGTAAAACTGCAGAGATCGAAGCTGTCTACGCAAATTTATCAAGAATTTAAAATGCGAGCTAGATTTGCATATACACCTTGGAAGTCTGCAGCTTTATGGTATACATATGATGATGAGCACATCGGAAAAAAGTCCTCGAGGGCGAAAGTAGGTGAAATTTGGTTTGTATATATTGTAATAAAAATGCTTTATATACATTATGAACGTTTCGTAAATATAGGTTTACTTTGATGGGCCTGTCCCTTTAAAACAAATAAATAAAATAAACAATAAGTGAGAACTGCAAATAAGGCAGACGTGTAACAAAGAGGGTAGTTCAGCTTACGACCAAGTCATAATATAACAGGACAGTTCACCGGTTCTGTATAATATTTAAAGCGAAACACCGGCCGGTTTTTGCAACGCATTGCGTACACCTGCTACTCCTGGTTTCCTATGCAGCATATGCAAATGAGCAAAAATTAGAATAAAAACTAGACCTCAACTGGACCCCACTTTGCATAAAAGCATAGGAATGCAAGCACTTGAGATTCGTTTCAAAAACCGGCCGGTTTTCGCTTTAAACACTTGTAATCACACAAAATTCAGAGGTTTTGAACAACACTAACACAACCACAAATTGGTAGGTCACAGTGGCATAAATGACCAAAAATAAACAATTAATCTACCTGCACCAGCTCCTCCACCCTTCAGCATTCGGTAGATGTAGTATCCAAAGAGAAGCGGGAAAGCCATACTGATCAACGAGGGCAACTCTCTTTTCCTGAATTATAATTTCGATGAGCTTAGCTGCTTATCTAACAATAAGTAAATTTTTTCTTATTTTTTTTAGTTACGTATATCACCAAACAGCTTTGTCCTAAAACATGATATAACCTTATATGGATTCCAATAGCCAAAGAATTGTCAAAGTCTCTATCTAACTAACTTGAAACACAGTGTTTCGAAGATGACACAAGAGCACCGTTCAAAACAATAAAACGCTAATTGTAAGACATTAACTAACACAGCATAATCCGTTGGACAATAGATGACTCACGACGCTGATTGTAAACCAATTAGAAATATGAAGCAACATAAGCGACGGTTTTTGAAACGAATGGTCGACAGATGCAGTCTCGTATCTTGTAGGAAAATTAAAAGATCATCCTCGGATGCACACCTTTTGGTGTATTTAATAAATAAATGAATTAAAAGAAGTAAAATGAAAAAACTGCGCAGTATCACACAATTATTTGAAACGTACATGCGCTAGATAGGAGTTGAGCATTTAACGCAAGTTGCAAACTACGACTGTTATACCGCTTTAAATTCGAATATAAAACTACCAACTCACAGATCAAATTCGTTCTTGTACATCACTGGGATTTGCTTATCAGCTTCGTATCCCAAATGGTGTTGGGCTGCTGCCAAACTACGCTCGAATGAGTCCACGCTGCCAATGTTGAAGTACGGTTGTTGCTGGAAAGTAAAAACAAAATACATAAAACAAGGTCGTAAATCGCTGATCTACATAAATACTATATTACAGCTGAAGAATACAATTTATTTATTTCGTAGACGGATTCGGAAAAAAATGTTCCCATTATTATTCCTGTCTCCCGTCCCGTGAAGTGAATTGTAATCGATTTCAACTAACAATAACTAAGCATGCGGACAAAATAGCAAAGGCGCCAAAATACATACTCGTTAGTATGAAAAATTCTGCTAACAAGGTAAATAAAAAAGTCCTAACAATTAGACTTACCAAAATTAAAATATTACACGACCTATGTCTACATTTATTGAATTGAATTATTCAAAAAATATTAAAAAAAAACTCACCCCAGCGTATTTGGACGAAGTGGTAACGATACGAACCCATCGCTTATCAACTACTTCCAGTCGGTCGACCTAAAGCAAGCAAGTAAGGAAAATGCTGAAATATACATAGAAAAAGAAAGACGGGGACAGTACTCATGATCTGCATGACTGCATACGGTAAATCCACTATCGACAAGTTGAAATTTCATATATGTTCTACACCCCTAAAAGGTGCGCAGAAGAGCAACTTAGGGCCTTCGCCGTGTTGTGTGCAGAAATTGGGAAAAAAAACACACTGGGCAAATGCAACAGTTAAAGAGTAGCTTAATTTTCAGAGCAACACTAGACTAACGAACGAGCGGAAACTCAATGGTGCACATTACGAAACTGAAATAAATAACCCACAATTCCAGTTTCCAGAAACTCGTGGAAAAACTGTTTCCACGAGATTTCCTTATAAGACTGATAGTCGATCACCATATAAATTCCAGCCATAATCGCGATTGAAGCCACAATCTGTTGCCATCCACCACTGCAAAAAAGTTCATTACATTGCTGACGATTTTTTAACGTATAATTAAGACTAAAGCGAGCTACCGGCCGATTTTTGAAACGCATTGCGTACACCTGCTTTCTTATGCAGCATATGCAAGTCCGCAAAAATTAGAATAAAAACTAGACCCCACTTTGCATAAATGCAAAGGAACGCAAGTACTTGAGATGCGTTTCAAAAACCTGCCGGTATTTCGCTTTAATAAGTGAACTTGATGACCCGCCCATGATCAATTCATTTTACCGACTTAATACCGAAGAGCCCCACAGAATAAGCAGGCTAGGCAAGGTAGTCACTGATAAAAGTGGTTTTTAAATGTACCCATAAGCGAGCAATTAATAATAATAATAAATAATAAATAAATAAATAATAAATTATTATTAAAACTAGAGTAGCACTTTAAAAGGTATGGCAAACTCACGGAAGCTCCATTGGATTCGGGTTATCTTTCTTCTTGTCGCCTGCAATGATAATATTTAGAAGTCAGCAAAATCTCATAAAATTGGTAAAAAAAAAAGGAACCGCGCATTCAACTAGATACTGACAACGAGAAACGTCGTTTGTGTAAACCACTGCCAACTTACATCAACTCAAATAAATAAATTCCTCAAACAAAAACAAGGGCAATAGAGAACTATGAGTCGCTCAATATGTCAATCGGTGCATAAAAAAACTGAAGTTGGTTGTTTGAACGAAATAAAACGTCTTAAGATAATCAAAAGTATATATTTACCCTTTCCACCACTTCCGCCCGAACTCGACTCTTTTTTAGCGGAAGACTTGCTTTCCGACGCAGATCCCGAACCTTCCTTCTTCTCAAAGAATTTACCGAAACCCCTTGGAGTGGCGAGCAACACATTTTGGAGATTCTGAAACATATATGTCTAAGAAATTTATTTTCTAGACTATACGTGAAATGTGAAAGGGAAAAACTGTCTGCTGAAAATGAAAGCAGCTGCGATTCGCTGAATGATCAAACCTATCAAAGAAAGGTAAGACAAAATGAAAGAAATCATAAAACCACAAAACAATACCTGAACAAATCGCTCAAACGATGTACTGTTTTGTGCCAATAAGAAAGTCACTTCTCGTTTCGTTAGCACACCATCCTTCTGCAAGAAAAACCCAGTTAGTAAATTTTGCCACAGACATTTTTTTACTGCGAACAGCAATAGTATTGTACTTTCGAGATTACGTGATTATTTAAACGCGTGCTGATGCATTTTGTTATTTGCCGTTGTTCGTTGTCGTTAGATTCGAAAAAGTATCCATACAAAAGCAGCTTCATAGTAATAAGGAAAAACCCACCTCTTTACTTCCAAAATTATATGACGAAGTAGAAAGACACTGGGATTGCCGGGATATCCTAGGCCAGAGACCTGGAGAGGCGAGGGTACGGCCTCTCGAGCCAACCACACGCAACATAGAGCTAATAGACCGTGTACCTACGCACCCGAAATAAGAGAACAGACGACCTGCAATGAAATCAATAAAACAAAAGCCTGAGAAATACATTACAGAGGTGTTGTAGAGAGAATAATCAATAGATACTTCAACAATAAGGGGGCGTCGTGGCTCACTGGCAAAAGTTCTCGTCTCTCACCCATACGACCCGGGTTCGAATCCCGCCCAGTGCTACCATCTTGCAAACATGCCACGGCGTCGGGAATAAAGTTAAGGCGCTCCCCTTGCCTAGCCTTAGGACGGACCTTTCGCTCTGTATTATCTTCTGTGCCGTCTTCTACCGTCTACTTCACTCTATGGGACACATCGGCTAAAGAGACACCGCCTTGGATTGGAGCTAAAAATGAAGATCCCCGACTTCGAGAGCAAACGGGACCCTGGATTCTACATGCTTAAGTCTATGTGTGATATTGTATGTCTGAATAAAGTGGTATTCACAAATAAAACCGTTGTATGTTTGAGAGTGTAACAATGAATTCGCACGGTAAACTCAATGGTGACCAAAACAGACCGAAAGGTTGACAACGCCCCAAATGAAATTCAACCGTTATCACAATACTACGCTATCAAAAGAAGCTTAAACTTAAAAGAAGAAGGTTGTAATCATCATTGCGGCAGTGACGAAAATTTTTATTCCGAAATACTTGTTCCGGATAGTGGAGCACCAACTCCAGAACTACGGTACAGATTGCATGTTTTAGCAGCTACCGAAGTTTATTGCGTTTAGTTCAATAATATATCTTTATTGGTCGATAGAGTTTAGTTCTATAACTGATAATAACTGGAACGGAAATACAAATCTAGGAACATTATAACTATTCATCCTACAATTTCGTATTGTATAAAGTTGGGACTTTGTTTGGTTGAATGTTTGATTAATTGGTTGTTTGTACGTTTGGATTTCGCCCAAAAAAGTGCGTGCAAGCTGTATTTCAGCTCACTCTGAACTTGCCACGCAGTTTTCGCCCAAAAAAGTGCGTGCAAGCTGTATTTCAGCTCACTCTGAACTTGCCACGCAGTTTTCGCCCAGAAAAATGCGTGCAAGCTGTATTTCATCTCACTCTGAGCTTGCCACGCATGACGCAGTTTTCGCCCAGAAAAGTACGTGCAGACTTATTTCAGCTTACACTAAAATTGACACGCAGGTTTTCCCCACAAAAGTGCGTGCAAGCTGTACTTCAGCTCACTCTGAACTTGCCACGCAGTTTTCTCCCAGAAAAGTGCGCGCAAGCTGCATTTCAGTTTACTCTAAAACTGGGGAAGTGTTTTGATGTTGTGAGAGGATGTTCGGTGAACATATACTAAAATTGGAATTGATGTTGTGAGAGGATGTTCGGTGAACACATACTAAAATTGGAAGCTGTTTCATTGAAGTTTAAGTTGGCTAAGATTGTAGGCAGATCGACAGTTGAGGAAGTTGATAGTAATGGTATCATCAACAAAAGTTATTATCAAAACATTCTCCTTTTCTTTGTTTCTTTTTTCTCGATCCGCTTTGTTGTTGCCTTTTTTAACGCAATAAAGTATTTATATATATATATAGAAGTGGTGGCGAGAGTGTTATTTTCACATAGTTAGCAGAATGTGCGTGGCATATTCCATTCAGCTTGGCAATAAGACTCGAATTGTCATAAAGAAATAAAAACAACTAGTGCAAAATGGAGACTAAAGTTAGAACACTCACACCAACTCACCATCTACGGACCGCTTTTTTTAGATTTGATATATCAAGACCATGGCTATAGTAGTTGTTTCAACAGAGAGGAAGATTTGCAGGTGAACCATGTGTGGGCCGAGCATCCATTCTCCGCAAAGTATTTTGCCAGTTTTCTTCAAAGGCATCAACGTTCCCGGTGCGCAGCGCGCTATGCGCCCTTTTAAAATGTCTTCGTGCCACATGTTCGCGCGCCCACAACTGCCCACATTCTCTGATGATTGACGGCATGTTCGCGGCGGCTATCTGGGCCTTGGCAAGTTCGCTCCGCAAAAGTGGCGGCTATTCGGCGAGGATAAACCTGCCGCGAACTCGCCAAAACAGGCGAAAATGCGGCGGCTATCAGATAGCCGCCCGATAGCCGCTGCGAACTTGCTTGTTTCAGGCGAAAATGCGGCGGCTATCGGGGTTTTGTGCACACACGAGCGATACGACTCACATTTCTCTTTTGAGAGCGGAATGCTCGGTCTCAGTCGGTTTAATTACCCAAGTTTGAGGTTAGCACTAACCCCGAGACGTGACCTTAACACCATACTGTGTGTCTCGATACAATTTTGTAAAGCGTGGCTTCGGGCATGTTGGTCAATTTCATTTTTTTATCGTTTATATATTTTTTTCGGAAGAAAGGTATTTTTCTCTGGACCCTCCTCGCCGAGAGAGTGACCGGCGGCTATTCGGCGGCTATCCGGCGAGTTCGCCCCGCCTTCAATGATTGTCGCGCCTTCAGACTTCTCTTGTCGCCGAATAGCCGCCTAAATAGCCGCCCTATAGCCGCCGCGAATATGCCGTAGAGAACGTAGTTGATGGTGTGCGGCCACAGACGAGCGCGAGGATTTTTAGGACCGTTCACGGTCTACCCATGTTATTTTCAGGTTAACAATGAACGATCAGGCAAGAAATCAAAATAAAGGTAACAAGATATTTCCAAATAGCATCACATTCTATAAACCCTTTGCGTACTCTGATATTCTACATCTCAATCAAGAAATCTACCGTGGAAATTCTTGAGAATAGTCCGCGTCTGTAATAACATTATTCCCATGTACTATGTGTTCTTTACAATAAAGCACAGACGTCAACATGGCATGCAGCAGAAAGCTGATAGACAAAGTGCCACCGAACATACGAGTGCAACCCCGAACATGCGGCAAAATGGCTGTTCGCGTAAACTGCATAACGAAAATTGAGAAAAAGTGCATAATATAGAGGGAGCAAAACGTGTAAATGAGCTCCAAGACATGACCAGGGATCTGCGCGGGATGAATTATATCAGGAGCACTACCGTAATATACCCGCAAGTCATATCAGGCAGTTCAGGCACTAATTATAGCGCGACAAATTGAGAAGGGAGTCAATGAAAGCCCACTCATATAAAGACGAACGCAAGGGACTGCACTCCTAAACAGCATAGAATAGAAGCACACAGAAACTGTTAGTTATTACGGGCATCCGCGTAGTCTCGTGATTTCCCAAAGTATTCATGAACCGTTCACACCCAACGAACTGCAAGCAATTAGAAAATGTTCCAACGCCTACATCGAGCAGAATGTGTACACACGAGGCAACTCTAAACTCGACAATAATCAAAAACCAATCAAGAAGCAACTCATTAGGATCAAATGGTATACGAACAGTGATTCCACTATTGGGGAAATCAGCAACATATTCAAGCAACCAGAAAAATCACATCATTGAACCTCAAATGGTATCAATGCCAACACACGTTCAAAACATGACACCACAACAACAAGGATCGCTAAATGGCAACTTCCCGGGTTAACTTTATTGTGGGAAGTTGCACAGGTAGCGATTAAACAACGCATAGGTACATTGGCCGTCGTCTGACTCGACTGTGAAGCCGGCCGCACCACTTCAGTAACGGCGTTCGATGATCCCACTCGCACATGTACTGCACTCGAGAGGGCACCCTGGAACAATTGCTTATGAAATGACGCGAGATAAAACGGAAAACCCTGCAGGATAATCATCAGGACACACCGGAGGACAGTTACGAATCCCGCAGTAACGTTTCGCTGTACGGAAAAATGGGTATGCCCTAATGGCATTACTAGTGTACAGTGCTAAGTAGATCAACACGCGCTCGAACAAAGCCTAGCAGTTGAGGATAGCAATCTTTATTACTTTAGACTAGGACCCAAACAAAATCGAAAACAGTCTTGCGTTACTAAACAAGGCACGGCTGTCATAGACCACTATTTTCGTGAGTATCACTACAAAAAGGGGACCTCTCGGGACCCTGAAAACCAGACTGCGTTGATATTCTTCCCCAAAACAGGCAAATAGTAAGAAAAATGTATCAAATCAAACCTTGGTGTAGTTGCACATGAGCAGTACCATCGGACGTCAGCGAATGTAACAATCGGTCATTAAGCAGTCGAAGCCAGACACGTTCACGTTCTTGCCGAAGCATTGATATAGGGAGGGGTTCCACTCCTGAAAATTAGATATCTACCCTCAGATCTCAAACTCGTGTACACGGGCAGTAGAAAAGTCAGGGAGAACAAACAGGGCTACATTTCCACATATGCATTATAAGATACATCATACAACTTAAACATACAATAGTTATATACAATAATGAATGGCCTACTCACCTATCATCTGAAGACAGGGCGGGTCCTACGATACGACGCAATTGTGTTCGGGAATAAGGGGTCCGATTGTCGTCGTTGAAACATTCCAATTAGTTGTTCTGCACGTCCTTAAAGCACCGTTGTAGATATTCGACGAACTATCTAAACAGTGTATAAGCAGTACGCTGTCCCATAACGGTTCGGGTCAACTAAATACGAATACTAGAAATATATGCTAATGATGCACTAGAATAAATGTCTAGCCATATACGCGGCATGTTAACTAGAACTCAGTAATACGACACATAAAATACTAGTTGCAGTCAATTAAATTACGTTTTTCTTCTCACTCTCACACAGGCCTAACCTTTCTCCCATGCCATGCCCTAGTTACGCTCGATCACTGCATGTTGAGTTAGCAAGAAGCTGGAACTCAGTTCTCAGATTGCCGTTGTAAAACAACACGCGGATTTCTCAGCGTTAGGGGCAATATCAGAAGTCTAAGGACACCCAACGTTCAGGGGCTAAACCGCCAAATGCTCTTCCACCAAAAACCAAGCGGGCACCATTTTCGATTGAGAAAGTTTGACTGCGCGGTTCTCAAACTTTGCTGTCGTCTGGGACTTTGTCCAGCGATAACACTACTCGTGTTATCCCCGGTGGATATCTACAGACGCTGCCCAGTACCTAGTCTAAAGTGGACGGACCGATCGCCGTCCACCAACTAGGCGCCTCCCTTTGGCATTTACACTCTGTAGCAAAAACGCGCAGTCTGAGAATCGAACAGCCAAACCTTCACAACCGAAAATGGGGCCACAACCTGACTTTCGGGGAAAGCGCATTCGGAAGGTCTAAACCTTAGAATGCTGACTATCCCTAGTCGTCTGATATCGACCATAACACCGACGAAGCCGGGCTCTGTTTCACAACAGCAACCCGAGAACTAAGTTCTAGCTCCATGCTACCTCAAGTCTCCCCCCCCACTTATAACTCTTGTTTCCCCTTTCCTCTCCCCTAGTTCTTGCTCCGAGTAACCTACGTCTCGCTCCCTTATCACCTTCGTTTCCCAGTTCCTCTCCCCTATCTCTCGCCCCTAAGTCTCTCCTCTTTCATGCCCCCAGGCCCTCTACCTAACTCTTTCTATCTTATTCGCTCTCCTTCTGGCAATCCCCCTTTTCTCGGTCACACCTTCTACCTCCCTCGTAGTTCGCCACCATATACCAGTTTTAGCCCCTATCTCTAGCAATCTCAAGTTCAATACAATCCAGAAATTAGCAGTGTATGGAGAATCAATTTGGCGGCGCGTTTGGGATCGCGAAAAGAAATTAAACAGTGTTTCGGGATGGACGAAAGGAGATTAAAAAGAAATTAAAAAGTGTCGTTCGGAATGGACGAAAAGAAAAGTTCCAAATTTGAAATATGCTGGTGATGTGAGAGAAACTTACAATAGCAGGATATTTATTTTCTATCTTGCGAGCGCGCGCAAATAGATTCATAATCAAGCAAGGCCAATAATCAAGAAAAATACAGTATGGCAATTGGGCCACTGGTAAATCCACAAACACAACATAATGCACAAAGTGATAAAAATGAAAACTTGCGGTTCCACAGTTAGAGGCTCCACAGACGGTGTCATTCAGCTTGCGTCACCACAACCACAACGAAGGCCCACGTAAATTGGGGGCGCCGGGCGTATCACACGCAAACACAACCAATCTTGATCGATATCGGAGACATCAAGAACCTGAAATACCGAAATTAAATAATAGAAATTGATTATAAATCTGGTAAATACATTTACGATTGACATCAATTTAGAAGGGCGCAAACTTGTGAAAACAATAAAAAATAGAAACCAATCAAGTACGCGCAAAAATGTATTGAGAAGGTTGAAGACACTTTTAAAGTGCAGCGAACATGGAAAAACTGTATTTGCTCCAGGCGGATAAGAGGAAACTTGAACCACCAAGAAATCGCGTTTTCCATATTTGCAGTCTTAACACGTACAAGAAACCTACAAACTAACGTTGGAATCAAAGACGAGATTTCGTTCAAGAGTAATAACAAAACAACAGCAAAGATTACAAACACAGTACACAAAACATGACAAAGTCGAAAGAGGCCACCCAAGCGAAGAGACCACCCGCGTTACACGCTGCGAATCATACGGAGGGAATGGCTAAAACGCGCGCGAAGTGTCAATATTTAAATGTCATCAGAGTGTACGGTAGTTGTGCTTGCATATATACAATGCACTTTCTGCAAATGCATCTTGTAGTAAAAAATATATATTCAAATCATATAGTCAATATAGAGAAGAAAATGAACCGCTTTTTTAAAGTTTTCGCATAATTATTGTTAACAATTGTTCTTTAAATTAAATATTTGCTTCAAAGTGTATTTCTGTGTATTGTTATGTATGTTTATTGTGATCATTTGCCATGTTCTTTCGATAAAACGAAAGGAATTGAACACTTACTCCTCATTTGCCTCCTCATTTATAGCAAAATACCGGCAGAATTTTGAAACGCATCGTGGACAACTTAATTCTTACTTATTTGTGCTAATTCGCTCGAATTTAGCTCGATTTTTTATGCAAATTTATATTCATTTGCATATGCTGCATAAGAATCGGGAGTCCACAACGCGTTTCAAAAACCGGCCAGTATGAAGCTAATACCATTTACACAAGTGCTCACAAAGTTTATTTAACTTTGTCTGTTTACATATCAAAAAATAATTAACAAAAAAAAACACGGAAAGTAGGCCGGATAGTTCTACAAATTTTTGCAAATTGCAAACAAAACGCACAGAGGTCACAAAGGGAAGAAAACGTAGAATCCGTAAACATTGTATCGTTGTATCACCATGAATTGTATTTGAGTAATCTGGGAGATTTATCTCAGAAAAATTAGGGAAAACTTTTTATACGTGAGCCTGTGCCTTTAAAGGGACGCGGTCACTGAAAATACCCTCTATATTTTATGTCTTTTTTATTAACTAAAAGGTAAATAAAACACAATTTTTGTGCAAACATTACAATTTGCAGTGCCCTCACCGAGATATTCACCTCGGGGAAATAATCCAGCCAGACCAAGCGCTACAGTAACCCAATTTCTATAACGCGCGTGCTACAGTAAAGAGGGGCTCCTGCTCCTGGCAAATTGCCAGGTGCTACAAACTACAATCATTATTTGCGGCAAAATTAAAAGGAAAAGTGGGGATTGAATGTTTTAAAGGAAAAAAGAACGTTTTGGGTTATATGAATCTCACAAGCAATAACAATATTAAATAATAATACCTCCTTAGTTTCGGCATTGTCGAGGAAACCAGGAAAATACTAAAGGAACGGCTGTATTCGAGCACGCGGCGGCTATCTTTTCGCTTTCTCCTGTTTTCAGTGCATAACATTCTACAAACAGCACGCTAGTTACTCTTGCCAGGTTCACGACTCCCTACCCAATCATCAACTGAGATGGTCACACACACAAATGACAAAAAATCTTATAGCATCAGCAAGGTACATTCTTCAAAATGTTTATTCGCATCTTACCAAACGAGCAATAAAATAATTACACAGGTACACGAAGAAGAAGGCCATAAAAATAGCAAAGAGTGAACACATTTTCGAAGAATGCGTTTTTTTGGCCAATTCCGCCTACGACCTTCGACTTCTGAACTCGAAATCGCCACATCTTTGCACCAGCAGACCTAAACATCCAATATAGTATTGCTATATAATGAGTGGACGTGTTAGAATTACAACACTCCAACTCGTCAAGTAAATAAAGTTTATATTTAAGAGGACGGGTGTTGAGCCAAAAGAAACAGTCAATATCAGAGATCCCTAAGTGTCTATTAATGTTGCAACACCAAGAAGTTCGTTTTTGGGGCGCTGAATTTTCTTATTCAGTGAAACAATACGGCACAATAGGAAGTAAATAAAATAGTACTCAAAGCAAGTATGTCCTTACCGTGTTTGTTTTTGTATCATCAGCGAGGTGTCCTTTGTCGTTCACACAACGCAGCCCAGCCATTTTAGTGTCAAAAATCTGAAATACAAATAAATAAATGTTTCTGTAGGTTCTCCAAGTTTTGACAGATAACAAAATAGTCCAACTCCAATTTTGAAATGCATTTTCATGTCCAATAAGGAAGATAATATGGCATGAATACCGGGCCAATTAACCCTGTGTTGAAAGCAAATACAACAAACGATTACATGTTGTGATTAAGGTGCATGCACATGCGCATGACATTAAGTGCTCCGATTTACGCGCGCAAGTAGTGATTTTAAGATTTTAAGATATTAAGACACTGTTGCGAACTGCGAATATTCGGCAATTGGAGTGCGAATGCAGCAAGCAAAGTGAAAAAGCGCATCGAAAAATGTGTATCCAATGACTGATGACAAGCAATACAATTTATAAAGTGCCAAACGTTCAGCTAATTTAATAACAGAAAAATTATATAAATTGTCCAATGAGACTAACCCAATCCAGAGGGCATGCAGATGCAGGATTCTCCCAGTACCTTCTTGAGTGATCGGGAGATTCGGAGATTTTCTCAACATTGAAGGCTCTTTAGCTTTTCGCTCGCTTCGACACGGGTAACCTGAAAAGAAAGGAGTTTCATTTCGCCACAACACCTGGCAACACAAATCACCCCAACATAAAACAACAGCAGATCCAGGATATAAAGCATACGTACACTGCAAATGATGCTACAAATGATCTGAATGATCTGAACAGCGCCCTTATGTCTTTCAAAAAATAGTTTTGCCATTTAGCCATCGCTAAAAAAAATCAATGTCCACGCGACAAAATTTGGCTATCAAAAATCTGCACTGACATCTTAGGGTTCCTTTTGGTCTTTACAAAATTCAGGGTTTTGCCTGATTTTTCTTTGCCTCATCCATCGACCAATAAATATTTATTATTAAAATCAAAACGGTTCTTACAAAGGACTAAAGCTGGAACTATACGTCAGGAGCGAATATTGGAGAAATAATCTGCAGCATAAGCCCCCTCTTTTTTTTTTTTTTTTTTTTTTTTTTTTTTTTTTTTTTTTTTTTTTTTTTTTTTTTTAAATAAAATAAAAAATAAGTACCTCTGGCAAAATGTCCGTAGTTTATCCATGCCTCCTTGTAAAAAGTTTCGCTTCTTCAATTGTACAAACTCAGTGCTCATTATTAGCACGGAACGCGTCAACAAAAACACCTAAATAAAAAGGGTTATTGCATGTACATTCGCGAAACATAAGAGTTGAAAATTAAAGAAGAATAACAGTACAATTGAAAATTAAGCTACTGGAGAAATCTAAGCAAACTGAAGCCAGGGCAAAGATAAGCGCGAAAAGCAAGGACGCATACGTAAACGAAGTAGCTAAACGAAAATATAAATATATATGCAATATCAGAACGAAATATACAGGGATGAACCTCATCAAGCCAACCAAAAACAAGCGAACGAGGTACAATTCTAAGAATGAACCTAAATACAACACGAACTAACAAACACGTCAATCAATCAATGGTGGTACAATGGCACAATCGCCCTAGCAAAATAGCAGACTGAATACACAGGAACTGGATGAACAAAATAGGAGAGAAAAGGAGATGAGTAAAAGAAAGAATATACATGCGCGAAAGGGAACTTTCTGAGAAACGCGAGGGAATAAGAACCTACAACTCTGCTTATATACAGCATAGAAACAAGCATAAGAAAATAGGAAAAAAAACAACGTTCGCAACGGCGCGGCCGAAGAAAAAAATAACCGGCTGCGCGCATGCACAATGCATTCTTACTGTAGCGATTGGCACCTGCCCATATTTTTCCCACGGTGAATATCTCGGTGAAGGGAGGGCAATGCACCCTCTTTAACCAAAAGTTACGTTTTATTTACCTTTTAGTTAATAAAAAAGACATAAAATATAGGGGGTATTTTCAGTGACCGCGTCCCTTTAAAGCGAAATCCAGCCGCTTTTTGAAACGCATTGCATACACCTGATTTCTTATGCAGCATAAGCAAATGAGCAAAAATGTGAATAAAAACTAGACTCCAATTAGACCCCACGTTGCATAAATGCATAGGAATGCAAGTACTTGGGATGCGTTTCAAAAACCGGCTGGTATTTCGCCTTAAAATCAATAAGAAATAACTTTGCAAATAAGAACTATACATGGCTGAACCATTATTATTAAAATAGTAAATCCATATGTACAGTACTGCTTACTACTCAACTAAAGAAAATCGATATATTGTCAGTTGTTGGTAGAGTTGGTCCGGTCGGAGGACATACTGCGGTAGATGGGGCTGTAAATAGAAGTGATCACTTATAAAATAGGATTCGAAGACGACTATGAGCTCTCCACAAAAGAAAGAAAAAATCTCCAGATCATCCGTGCAACTCAAAACGCGCAACATTAGCACTGACAATACTCCGGGTGGTGGGGGCGGCAAATCCCTGGCGCGAAAGTCTCGCACGGCGAGAGGTAAGCGCTAGGCGCGACGACTTCACGAAAATGCGAATGCAGAACAGCTAAAAGGGTGCGCGAAACCTATCTTCGCCAGGTTTTCGCGAAAGGCCTCACGAGCCACTGAAGAGAGCCTGGCGGTGGTTCGGTCTAGGTGAGCAGATTTGTAGGCATGTAGGTGCTCCCATTTTTTCCGCCGTGCACCATCAGGGTTTCGCTTTGTCTAGTGGGTATTGGGCACTTACCTAATTTCGCGCCTAGGGTACGCGAGGGGTACGTGTAGGTAGGCTGCCGGTGAACAAAGGCCGTATGACTACGCAATAGTGGTCTTAATTAAAACTCATAAGAACAAGGCCAACAAAAGACCAACAAATAACCACTATTGGTCTTGTAGTACATCAATTGAAAGTCAAAGCTACTTACCAAATTGATCGAATTATCAAAGCCTCTGCAGTTGAACGAGAACGCGGACCCTTTTCTATATTCTGCTCCACCCTTTCCACGGATTACGGTATCTTTTGGAATCTGATTTCCTGTGTTAAATTCGGCACACGGATAGGTTGAGGTGATGTTCAGGTCAATTCCAGATGTCGACGACGTCACTCTGCAAAATCAATCGATAGCAAAAGGGGCGGAGTCCTATAGTTGCGCAGCCATATCATGAAATACCATATGACACCGCGGAGCGCAAGCTAATAAAACTCGACACATCAAAGCGGCAAGCCCAATCCACATGAGTATACTTTTCGCGAATTAGGCGCGCGGCACAACCGCAGAGTTTTCGTTTATCAGGGCAGTGTTCAGCTCTAAACATCAAAATGTTGGTAGGTAGCGTGAGTCGAACTCTCGACCTCTCGCACGAGTATTCGCTTACCTACACAAGTGCCTGAACTTCTTCCCCAATTTTGACGTGGCCGGATCGATACAGTAGATTTTGGACACCTCTTCCAATCGACTACAGTAATCCAAAACAACAGGAAATTTGCATTCGTGATTCTCCATTTTGCCTAAACTTGTAATGCGGTTTCCGACAGATTCTCACAAACTAACATACTTTGACATAACTCGTATAATTGGGTTGAAATCTCACATAAATGGGTCAAACTTTTATACATAATATCTTTGTAAGGCTCGTAAAATAAGTTTGTATATCGATTGCATATCACATAAGACGTAAGAACTATAATAATGTGTCATTATGTGTCAACTATAATAATGTGCCATTATGTGTCAACTACAACATTGTGCCATTATGTGTCAACTACAACATTGTGCCATTATGTGTCAAACACTAAATCCTCACCCGTGACCAGTCCGTTTTCGTCCCGAGGCATGTGGCTCGAAGGAGATATCGACACTTCATGGCCATTCAAGGAACTGGTGCCCTAAGATTAGAACTGTTATTAGCTGATTATATGGAATTTCCAAGTATGCTATGCTATTCTTAAAAGCTACCGTATATTGGAACTACACAATAATTTTTTTTTTAATTTTTCATACTAAATATGCAGTTTTTGTGCAAAAAAATACGGTAGTTTTGACAGAAACACGGGCATTTTCTGGGATACTTGGAAACCCCAGAACACGTATGACCGAACCCCAAGTATCTGGTTTACACAGTACTCCAAAATTGAGGCGTTTCACAGGTGGAGCCATATATTACCCTATTCGGCACCAAAACCTTTGTGCAAGGATAGCGCGGCACGGAAACATTCAGCTATACTTTCGCGAATAGTACGCAAATTCGCTGCCGCGCCGTGCTAGTTTCCCTCACTCCAGACATGGTTCGAAGAGCATCATTATGTATAACACCAACCTCTCCGTTTAAGTTAAAGTATATATTATGGGATAGATTTAGCAGGGTCGATTTATCGGTAGAGGCGGAAAATTGTGTGAGCAACTCATTATGGTTCGTCAACACATACGATAGTTGAATGGTCACGTTGCCAGGATATCTGGAATTGGTATAAATATAAGTGTACTGTAGACCTATCTCTCTCCCTATCTGTTTCTCTCTGTCCTCGCTCTCTCGCCGCCCGTCTCTTTTCCTTCCCTCGTCTCTCTAACACTCTCCTCTCTGCACACTCTTTACAAATACCGTACCCTTCCTCTCCATCATGGGATCGTACTGTAAAAACAACACCATTTCCCTCTTCGAGTAGTGTGTAATCCCAGACTTTCTGCAATAAATATACATCAACCGTATTTCCTAGAACTCCGGGATCCCAGGTCGTATTACACATACGAGGTAAGTATACATGTGCTCCACATAGGAAAAGATAATTTCATAGAATAGGTAGAATCTTCGAACTTAGTGCGACTCTCAATACAAGGGCTGACGATGACGAAAGGTGACATAACGATTTGGTTTACATCTGTCCAATCTGTCTTTTTGGAAAGGGTTAATTACCCAAGTTTGAGGTAAGCTCCAAGATTCTACCTATTCTCCATAGGAGGTAACTTCGAAACCTTTGATCAACATCAAAACACAAAACCTCCCTTGGTTCTGAATTTCCTTCAATCGTCTAAGGAAATAGTGCAAACGTCAGAAAGAAAGATTAGAAGAGAGGGGAAAATTTATTTGTTTCTTACGTAACACTAGTCGCCAGGCGCTGTACCATACCTTTGAAAGTGGGCTCTTCGATCCACCATCCAAATGATGAGGCGGGGCATTGCACGCTAGCACATACTCTGAAAAAGATCGCCTAGTCATAAGCTCTATTGGGCGTGGCAATTGCGATATTGGCCAATCAGCGCGAATGGGCGTGCCAACTGCGATAGATAGTTGCGTATGAATGGCCATGGTAAATTGCTGAATAGTGTGTGAATTTTGCGCTTGAAAATTAGAAAAATATAGCATCCTACTATATTTGACGTGGAGAATCAGATGGAATAATCAAAAATAGGGGTCATTTGAAATGGGCCTGCCCCTTTAAACTACTCTAGCATAAATGAGCACACTCTTGAACGAACCATGCTTGATTTATGTTGCGTTGCGCACAATTATTTTTCATGGCTTCTGGTGACTTTCTTTTGCATGATTCTCAACTCCAGAATATTAAAGGAGGAGGCTCACGAGAATGAAGTGCTCAAATAGTTTCCTTTTATCGAAGGATAATGGGTTTATCTTCCAAAAAACGAGTATTATAAGGTTCAGCGCTTTAGTTTGGAGGAATTAATTAATCTAAGAATTCGAAGCCAAATAAATAACCTATAGTATGCAAGGTAGACTTCAAAGCTAAACATGCAAATTTACAAGTCATTTTGCAAGCCAGTACAAAATTTGCATGCCCACTATGGAAATCAACTATTTTTTACGATCCAAAATTTTGATAGAATTCATAGTTTTATATTGATTTACTCCTTCCAGTTAAAAGCTTTTGCATTGTAAAGCATTTCGGAACTTAATACCATCATCTTTCGATAAAAGGAAACCATTCGAGCACTTCATTCTCGTGAGCCTCCTCCTTTAAAGCGAAATACCGGCCGGTTTTTGAAACACATCTCATGTACTTGCATTCCTATGCATTATAGCAACTTGGGGTCTAATTTGGGTCTAGTTGTTATTCTAATTTTTGCTCATTTGCATATGCTGCATAAGAAAGCAGGTGTACACAATGCGTTTCAAAAACCGCCGATATTTCGCTTTAAATAACAAATAAATAAAGTTTCACAAACCTTTACTATCCAACGCAAATTCTCCTTTGGCAATGCGTCCGGCCACTCTGCCAAGCGTACATCCGATATTTAAACGATCACTTTCATATTCTAAGGTAAATAATTACTAATAAATTTCTTTAAAGCGGACGCTACGTGGTTTGTGAAACGTATATTGTATAAGTGCATTTCTTGATATGCCATGTGGTTCGCACGAGCACCGAGAATTTGCATTAAATGCATGGGAATGGGTTTGAGAAAACTCCATTTCTTTGCGCCGCGTTTTAATGTAGTTTCGGGAGGCTTATCGTATATGTCGTTTGAACAACATAACTTCCTACACTGACGACTCGGTTGGTGCGCGGCGAAAAAATGGGTTCGCCCAGGTTTCGCCGCGCACTTCGCCCAGTCTTCGCCGAACAATCGCCAGGTCCGGGCGAGTGCACTGACTACCCTTTCGCGAAAACCGGGCGATGATTGGCGAAAGCGCCGCGCACCCTTTTTATCTGCCCTGTTTCTTGGCATACCAGGCGCTCGTCTGGCGAAGACTGGGCGAAGTGCGCGGCGAAGACTGGGCGAACCCCTTTTTTTTCGCCGCGTACAAAGCGAGTTTCGCGTTGAACTAACCTCTAATGGTGTCAAATCCCAGGACAACATTCACTGGTTTCCCATCTCTATCCGGAACTATAATTGAACGTACTGCTGCGCCAAAGGAGAGAAGCTCCACTTTCATACCTGGAATAAAAATACCTTATTATATAAAGTTGGGAGCTTTGTTTGTTTGTTTGTGCGTTTATTTGTACGTTTGGATGATGTGCGTTACGCTCAGGGAGTGGGATTGGTTCTGTAGTTCACGTTCCCGTGCACTGAGCCATCTCACTTCCCGAGCGCCCCTCTCACAAATGTTCAAAAAAGGCTGCATATATGGAAAATGTGTGGTGTATCGTTCGGGCGTTTCCGCGGCGCTCAAAGTACTAGGTGTAAACTACAAAGAACATGCAAATCTAGAGCAACAAAAGGAGGGACGAAGCGAGGATCTTAGCATATGATCCTTGCCCTAATTTTTTTAACCGATTTTTAATCTACGTTTCACGTATGCATAAATTTACTAGAAAGTCGCCTCGGGCGGCGTAGCCGGCTGTAATGTTATAAAAATAGTATATTATAGTTAAAAATATGTCTAAATATATTTGTTTGTTGGCGTGCTGCTGGACGGATGCCCTCGTATTGAACATACTGAACGATGATATAATCAAGCTTTGGTTATAATTTTTGTAGCTACAGTCAGTTTTTTTTGGCAAGATGCTGTTCCTGATGATGGCGTAAAGCCGAAACCGGTCGAATAAAACCACTTTGATTCGTGTGTTTTGAATTGAACACAATGAGATGTGTTCAGGAATTATGTTCAGAAAGAAATCAATGACTTTAACTCTATACCAAATCATTTTGAACTGACCCATATGTTTCAACCAATATCATAGATATGGTTTATTTGCCATACTCTCTAGAAGCGTTGAACTCGCGCTTATAATAGAATAAAATACACAGGTTTGACTTTAAAATGTTATTCAATTCATAAAAACTCGAAAACACGGAAATTCGGGTATAAAAAAAAAAAATGAAATTTTACCATTAGAATTTGTCAATCGTATCAAAGTTGTAGATCGTTCCTCTTTACAAGTTTCACCAAAACTTTCCACTGTAATAGAGCGCATATTTTCTTCAATTTTGAGCCTAAAAAATCTGAATAAACAAAAACAGAGAACTCTTTCTTCTACAATGATACAATCATAAGAACGCAAGAAATAACTCTCTCGAAAAAAAGGTTTAAAATAAAACAAAGAAACATTGGGTTTTACGGGATAAGATGCTCTATTAGTATGAAATCACTCCTATATAGTTAGGGTCCTCCGACAACGTCTAAAATGTGCTAAAATGATTTTTAAAGCGAAGTACCGGACGGTTTTTGAAACGCATCGATTGCGTCAGCATTCTTATGCAGCATATGAAAATAAATTAGAATGGAAATTCGAGCTAAATTCGAGCAAATTAGCATAAATACGTAAGTATTCAGTTGTCCGCGACGCGTTTCAGAAACCGGAAGGTATTTCGCTTTAATATGAAACCGAATCTTCCGTATGAAACGGCTCTGATCTTTGAGAATTTAATGTGTATGCAGAATTTTAGCCCATTTTGGTATCATGAATTTCATAAATCCCACCTAGCAAACATAAACATTAATTGCTGCGTAAATAATAAATAAGTGGTATTTCAAAGCCTACAGAGTGGGTGTAAAATGAGTGGAAATTACCGACAAAAACATTATATGAACCATTTCGTCTGCAAGCAACAGGATAGCGAATAGTGTAATAAATTTATCATGTGAAATGTGAAATTCATTAAATATATAAATAGCCAGACGGCTATCTAAGCGACTTCCAAACTATGGATACAGTTCAAAGTCGTCACGAAACTGGGAAACGTTTAAGTGAAACGTCTACAACGAATCTTACAAAGTCCAAGTATTAAGAATCGATCTACATTTTTTTTGGAGAGTTGCGAAAAGTTTGCCTCGTCAGAAACGTGCCAAAAAATGGCGTACTTATTTGGCTTGCTCAAGACTGCGCTTCTACTTTTATACCCTTTATAGATTTTTCTAATTTGTTTGAAAAACTTCGTTGCGCTCACACAAAACTTCAAACAAACTCTTCTCCTTTACCTAATAAGATAATGTGGAGAGATAATCCAAATCCCAAATGATAAATAATGAAAAGAAGGCTATGAAAGCACGTAATGCAATTCAGCATTTTGCAAGATAAAGTTCCAGTGTAGTATAATATGCACCCACATATCAACATATCTTTCCCACTATAATATAACGACTGAATTCCCTTGATTCCCCGGGGAATTGAACCCGTCTCTGGGAACACATTTGCAACTTGTTGCACTTATTGAACTACCCGCCCACTCCCATGCAAAAAGGACTCGATAACTGGGAACTTCTTGAAATTTAGCAACGATATCAAACTATGCAAAGAAAAGAAGTAAACAAGCGAAAGAAAAAATTGGTTGATTAGCACATTGTTAATAACATGGCAATTTTTTTATCATTTTATTTTTACTTTATAACGTGTGAAAATAGCCAAGAAACAGCTCGGAATTTCCGAATATCGGTTTATTGGAAATGAACACGCTAAAAATGGAAGTATGTTAGACAAAGAGAAGATTGCGTAAAGTAAAAGGCTCCAGACGAAGTCAAAGTCAATCAAAGTGTACAACGAAACTCAAGAGTTGCGCGCGGCAACAGTTTGGGGGTGTTTCCCGCAAAAGAATTTGATGCGCGCCGCAAAAGTTTTTCCACCGACTCTGGTTGCCGTTTTGGTGCGGGAAACACCCCCAAACTGTTGCGGGAAACACACCCAAACCGTTGCCGAAAAGGTGCGGAAACGGTGCGGGAAAAGTAGCAACTGCAAAAAGAAAGCAGGGTGTTGGATTCGAACCCTACACCCTTGTTAGATACTTTCTCTGATAGCGCCTTAGACCACTCGGCCACACAACACATGTGAGACCTGTGCTTGCGGAAAATATTAGTACAACAACTGCACTACGGCATCCTCCGAGCGCTTTCAAAAACGTTGCCGAAAAGGTGCGGAAATGTGCGGGGCGCAAGTTGCGCGCCGCACCATTCCGCACCTTTTCCGCACCTTTTCGGGAAACACTTTGCGCGCCGTTCTATTCCGCGCGCATTTTGTTTCCCATTTTTCCCCGAAATGGTGCGGCGCGCAACTCATCGGCTCTCAGTGTAACGTAAAGGACTTAAAGCGAAATACCGGCCGGTTTTTGAAACACATCGAGTAGACCAGCATTTTAATGCAGCTTATGCAAATGAACATGAATTAGAATAAAAAATGAAGCTAAATTCGAGCAAATTTGCATACATACGTAAGAATTCAGTTCCCCACGATGAGTTTCAAAACCCGGCCGGTATTTCGCTTTAAGATGCTATACTTTAGGAAAATGTAGAAGAATCCTATCGTGCAAGAATATCATTAAGTCTTCAGCGGATTCTCAACAAAAAGAAAAACTAATGAAAAATGCATTTAGAGTCGTACACGATGTTTATTCGTTCGTTAGTCAATTGATAAGGTGGCTAAATAGTGATGAGTATTCAGTCATGTATTTTAGAATTATCTAAGTACAAATAAGTTGATACAGTACTGATATATTTCTGAACTTTTCACCCTTGTAAGTGCTGAAAAGCTAATAAAATGTAAAATGTAAAATGTAAATGAGGTAGCCAAATACCGTATTACTTTAGAGGAGATAAAATAGAGGAGAAATTTTTTATTTACTCCTACTCAGTCAGAGGTCCCTAACTCCTAAACATGGTGCCTTAGTTTAGTTCCGTTTGGTTTGTTAGTCGCAGCAACATAAGGACAACGAGGACAAAGTTACTCGAATAGGATTAAAATGTCAAGGGAATGCAAACGGGATTATGTACTTTATTTAATGTGTCAATAAATTATTATTAATTATTATTAAATGTAGATGTACGTAGCGCTCTGCTCTCCTCTGAATATCAGTTTGATATTAGCTTTAGTCGAAAAATGAATTGGGGTGAAGGAGAAAAGGCGAAAACATGAACTGCCTAATCCGATGTGGATTAAGCATGTAACATGAATAGAGAGAGAAAGAGAAAGAGAGAGAATGAAAGAAAGAAAGAAAGAAAGAAAGAAAGAGAGAGAAAGAAAGAGAGGGAGCGAGAGTGAGAGAGAGAGTAGATTTATAGAATAGACAGAGGGATAGAGTAGAATCGATAGAAGGAAAATATAGGAGGAACACAAAAGGAAAAGAGATCTCAAAAAGCACCAAACAGATTTCGACATTTGTTCTTTTTTATCTACTCGTAATCTTACTCGTCTTACTGTAGGAAAAAAAGCAGGAATCCGTCCTGTCTTCCCAGTTAATGAGAAAAAAAAACAGAACATTTCCAACTAAAAGGGTAATTTCCGCTTCGGAGTAGAATAAATAATCAAAACACAAAAAGGTATACGGGAGCGAAATGATCTCGAAAAAATAGAAGTCGATCTTGGGGGACATTTCTCCCTGAGAAACCATCTGTCATATCCCTTAGGTAACGGTGCCGATGTCTTACACCACGGGCTCCATAGGCATAGGTAACATTTCGCCCCAGGGTAAATGAGGTGTCATCTGCCTTTGGCCTGTAAGCGAAACGAGTTTGGCAACGTGGTCTTTAAAGCGAAATACCGGTCGGTTTTTGAAACAAATCGAGTACACCACCATTCTTATGCGGTCTATACAAATGAGCATATATTAAAATAAAAAATCGAGCCAAATTCGAGCAAATTAGCATAAATACGTAAGAATTCAGTTGTCCACGGTGTTTCAAAAACCGGTCGTTATTTCGCTTTAATTTTGGACAATACTGCCCGATCTCAAGCAGCTTGCGGAACGCCTGCGTGGAAACGGCACCTATCATTTCCCCGCCGCTTGCTCGCCATAACCTAGCCGCTCGCGCGCCAAGCCAACTTCTAGGGTAGGATGCAGCGTTTGGCCTAAGAATTCCCGTATGTCAATTGCAAACGTCTAATTACGCATGGCCCGCTATGTAATTGAGGCCACCCGATAATGACTTTCCAGAATACGAATGAACGCACACACAATGTTGCCAGACAAAAAATGAATACTCTTAGACAAATAGGTAGAATTACGGTACGTATACCCACTACACTACACAATAATTTACTGAATTCCAAAATACTACCTTTATTTTAGTGACATGAAACATAGCTCTTTTGTAGTGACTGTTGCATGCAGTTGTGATATATGTATTTCTTTAGAAACTTAAAACCAAAATCATATACGTGCATCTTTCAATTTAAACCCCATTTAGGTGAACCAAATTTTCTAGTTGAATCCATAAACCGAAAGACATATCAAAGTTTTATTTAATAAACCCTCATTATTATTCCAAATATTATATACACTAGACAAAGGCCAACAACCAAAAGAAAAAAGATGACAACATAACAGTAGCCTTGAAACAGCTACAACAAGTGTACCACTTATTAAAGCGGTACGGCACGTGATTTTGAAACGAATGCTTCATTACCATACACTGCATGCAAATTGTATTCCATTATGTGCTAGAAATAGCCAGAAGGGAACTAAAATTAGCACAGAATCACCGGAATGCCGTTATATAATGCCCGTTTCAAAACCACGCGTCACATAAAAACACACAACAGTTACCCCCAACTATATCAACAATAAAAAGGTTAAAACTCGCCAGAAACACAAATAAACAATTCTATTCAACTAGAAAGACAATTAAAAAGAACAATTAACAAGTATGGAATGCAGATTCTATCCAACCCAACTTTAGATTAAGGTTCCAAGAAATATAAAACAAAAATAAGCAGCAACATTAAAAACAACTAGAGCACGTTTTTTTGTCTATAATGATATGTCCCGAGATCTAAGTGCTTATATCCAAAAAAAAATAGAGAGCACAAAAATAAACAAATGAAGGCACCAAACACTCAATTTTTTTTTAAACAAAATACCTTTGTTAACTGAAAACAAATACTATACTAAACTCAAAAAGGTAGCACTACAAATATTTTGGTAAATAATTATGCAAATATTTTTCTCTCATACGCACGGTAGTTCGACTATTGATAAAATACAGTAATTTACTATACCAAATCACACATGGAAAGAGCATCTTTAAAGCAGTATGACACGACGTGCACAGAGTCGCATATAATACATTGGAATGCAGTGTTCCAGCCTCAGTGCCAGTGCCAAAGCCACGTGACACACCGCTTTAAAGAACAAACAAACACCGGCTAGGGCTTACTCAACATAACACATTAAGGTTTCCAATACTACAATAAACGAGCGAACAGCGGAGAGGTAATACTTCGGGACTAAAGTCCAGAAACAGAAAAGGGGACACAACATCCCTTTAAAGGAAAAGGAGCACTATTTAAAATACCATATCCCTGTATTCGCCTGCCTTCTTCGCAGGAGGTTGCTGATTTCGGCTCACCTGAAAATGGAACTGAATTGAAACAATAAATAAGATTTAAAAAAAAACACGCTGTACTACACGCCTCAAATAGGACAGGTATCCCGGCGCCGGCGGCCCAGGACATTTCCACACCACACCACTAAATGCTAATTGTGATTTGCCGATACGATTTCACAGGAAAGTGGAAATCCGATTATTTTATATTTATATGCCAGGGCGAGATTATTTTCCAAAAATAAACCGATATCCAACCCGAACCCGCCATCTATATATGATCGTTTTTGAGAGATCTGATCGGGAATACATTGAGGTTTTCAATTTCTCATACTTTGACAACTGGGACTATAACCATAGCGTCTTTTCTCTACCCTCCCATAAACACAATCAGGCTGTGTGAGGAAAAGATCAACCAACAAATCGAGTCAAATCCAATCAAACAAAATGCCAACCTGTTGTTGCATTGCTCGGCCTCTATTTTGATGGGCACCACGTCCCATCGTGTACTCAAACATCGATTGCTGAAAAGTCCATATTATAACGATGCGTCAACCTAAGTTGATGTAACAACTACGTGTTCCACTCAAAAATGAAATGGAAATGGCTTACCGAGATGGTTGTTAAATTGTGCCTTGTTGTTGCCAGGAAAAAAACGAATACAGTAACCACTCCACCAAATTGGTGCCGAATAATAATAATCACTAATCTTATGTGATATAATGGTATACAACAATAGAGTATTACAAAAAAAAAAACACCTACCCCAACAATCTCAATCAGGTCTCGAACGTTGTCGGCCGGCAGCGGGTCCTTATAGAAGAAGTCATCGTCCAGTGCTTTCTCCGCGCTAATTCGTTTCCTCGGATCCAGGCACAGAAAGAGCTCCAGTAGATTTAAGGCGTCATCATTCTAAAACGTAAATACAACTAAAATTATGAATAACTTCCAGCTCCCAGCATGTTTAAGCTTACACTAAAGATATGTTTAAGATTAAGCACTTAACACATAATTAGAATCAAATTAAGTTACAAAGAGACCTTAATTATCGGACCAAGTCTCTCGCGCACCCGTCGTGCACCAGTTGGGAGTTCCATTTGTCCATACAAGGGTAATTGATCAACACCCTAAATCATAATCAATTAGGTTTATATGCCAGGCAATTTTCAAACGCAAAAATAATTCAGCTCTACGAAACTCGAAACACACTTTTCACGTACACAACTCAGTCACTTCTATTATATGGTTTTCATTCACAACTCCCATCACATAACAATTTAAATCGGAAAATGCACACAGCAAAATTTCATGTCGAGTCCAGAATCATGCTAATTGTTTGTGTTTGTTTTATTTTCTTAATTCTTACTGAACCACTGTTTCCGAATAAAAGTATCCAATAAAGCAGCAACCTCCCAATTTTCAGGGCTAATCTGTCCGCACAGTTTGCTGATGAGTATCAATTGTCGTTGCTCGGTATCACCCTAGAATATTAAAATACATTCTCACAAACATTACACATATGTATTTTCTGACGAAAACAAACCCAAAAGCACTTGCATATTGTATAGCCTAAGCCTAACCTAATCAATAATAATAGTTACTCATTTCGAATTTAGTAAAATACATGAAAGAGCCTAGTATAGGAACCCAAACTAAGAACCTTGACACACAGACAGGGTCATATCTCATATCCCTAGAGAATGTGTCGAATACCGTAGCATCATAGTAACAAAGACAGAGGGACTACAAACTAGAAACTAGAAACACAAAAACGAATACAAATAGTTCAAACTACAAACTCTAGAGAGCATTCCCATGACGGCAAAAGTTAAACTCGTTGAGACCGGGAGGTGTAAGACCACCGTAACATTTAAAAATCCAATAAAACAACTAAAACTCCCCACCTGCATAATTGGACTCCTTATCCACAATTCGGCCATAATGCAACCCGCGCCCCACATATCAATAGCAGTACTGTAGTGCCTGAAATACAAATTGCATAATATACAAATGGGGGGCGTGGTCAAATGGCAAGGCCCTTGCTCACCACGCCACCGGTCACTGGTTCGATCCCGGGCCGGAACCCCCTCACCCCACCAAAGGTGTAAAAGTTGGTAGCTGGGTAAAACCAGCGGAGATAAATCGACTTCCCGAGTAGATTGGCCACCGGGAAGTTTAAATGGCCAGTATGTCCAGCCTCTGAGCTGGACCCCGGTGCACCGTTTCTGCGGATTCGGTTGATATAACCCGGTTCACTTTATCTTTATCTTTTATAATATACAAACAAATCTGTTCTGCCTGTTCAAATAAATTATAAATCTACAAATGATGAATTCTAACTAAGAAATAACTGATTCCATGAGAAGAAAATTGAAATAAGAAAACAAGAAATACGCAAATATTACACAAGGATGTGAAGTCGCTTTGTTCTTTTCAGAATAAAGTATTCAATAAATAATAAGTTTCTAACCTTTCTCCTAGAAGAAGTTCGGGCGGGCGATACCACAAAGTGACAACTCGGTTTGTGTACGCGTGCTTCTGTGTTGTCGCCTCTAAAATTGATGAAACAATGAAACTGGAACAGCCAAATAGACCTGAAGCAAAACAAAGGCTAAATGGTCCAACAAAATGGGTACATTTGTGACTCAAAATCAGCCGTTTAAGCTTTACAACGTATTACAACTTGACGAATAGTTTACTCAAATCCTCAAATGCATCAACACTGAGTAGTGACTAGTGATAGACAAAACACAAAAGGTTCCTGGATCGGGCATAACATCATTATTCTAATTATTATTATAATTATCACTACATCCCACTCACTTTATTGTTCCTATCCTTCCTTACATGCATAATAACCCATATACTAAATACTAAGTAAATCAAAGATAACATTCGACAATTACAAACTACAAAAGTACAAACTACAATAAATAGTCAATTCCCACCAGAATAAGGTCGAGCTAGACCAAAGTCGGCGAGTTTCAGGATTCCATCATGGCTGATTAGCACATTGGCAGCCTTCATATCACGATGGAGTATCTTACATCGATGTATTTGGAAGAGGCCGAGAAGCAGGTGCTGAAGAGAAAAGAAATTCAGATTCAATAGAGTCAAAGCGGTATAACAGCTGGCTTTGAAACGTATGGTACGGTACCGGTAGTGTATGCAAATAACTGCTCGATATTTTCTAATAACATTCAGTTACAAATTTACATACAACGTATGGGATGCAAATGCCCCCCCCCATGCTACCTCACTTTAAAGGGTCAGGCCCATTTCAAATGACCCCTATTTTTGATGATTCCATCTGATTCTCCATGTCAAATATAGTAGGATGCAATATTTTTCTAATTTTCAAGCGCAAATGTCACGCAGTATTCATCGATTTACCCCTGCCAGTCATACCCAACTATTTATCGCATTTGTCACGCCCCGTCGCGCTAATTGGGCAATATGCTCTATTGGGCGTGGCAACTGCGATATATGGCCAATCAGCGCGAATGGCGTGCCAACTGCGATGGATACCTGTGTATGACTGCTCACGGTAAATTGCTGAATAATGAGTGATTTTTGCGCTTGAAAATTAAAAAATTATTGCATCCTACTATATTTGACATGGAGAATCAGATGGAATCATCAAAGATAGGGGTCATTTGAAATGGGCCTGACCCTTTA
>JAANDG010000642.1:0-81227 GCA_036852015.1 Pelodera strongyloides | reverse complement strand
CGATGATGGAGAGATTTGAGACCAAAAACAACAAGACGTTCAATAGGAAAACGAGTTATAATAGTCATTGTCATTCTACGAACACACGTTTAGTAAAACGCCGTTGTACCTTTTCAATAGCATCAATCTCACTTTTCAGGACGGCGACCAAACGGAGGTTGCATACTCAAGCAGGGGCCTACATAAGTAACATAAGCTTTACGATAAACATCAATGCTATGATGACAAATGGAGCGAAGTATACGATTTGCACAACAAAAAAGTACTAATTCTTTGCGTAATATGAGCCTTAAAACATAAATCCGGAGAAAACAAAACACAAGATCACGAACGACATCAGTTACTGGTGGAATGAGGGTATTATTTAAACGAAGAGGAAAAGAGTGGTGGGTCTTAGTAGTCACAGAAAAATGTTGACACGTTGGCTCAGAAATGGTCATTTTCCATAGCTCAGCCCAACTGGAAATATTGCCAAGTTCTTTTTGAAAGCATTCCAGGCAAGCCAGGGCCCTAGTTTTGGCATAACACGAGAAATCTTAACATCATCCGCGTACATAACAATGGAGCTATCTCCAAGAGAGCAATCGTCAATGTCATTAATAAAAATTAAGAAAGCACGGGCCTAAAACACTACCCTGAGGTACTCCACTGGAGCAAGGCTTGATAGAAGACAAAGTATTCTGGTATCTAACCTGAAAGGTACGGTTTGCAAGATAAGAACTAATCCAATTAAGCATTATGTCAGAAACTCCATAATTCTTAAGCTTATGTAAGAGAAACGGTGGTTAACAACATCAAACGCCTTAGCAAAATCAATATAAACACATTCCAAATTATCATCGGATTCTTTAGCAGAGAGCCATTCATATAAGCATAAAAGAAGTTGCGAAGTTGTATTACGGCCTTTTAGAAAGCCAAATTGATTAAGAGACAAAAAACCGTTAACAGACATGTGGTACGTTAATTTATGCTTAACTACCAATTCAAATAATTTACAATTTGCAAAAGTGGAAGAAATACAAGTTTGTGAGGAGTTGGGGGCGGGGGGAGGGGGCAGCAGACGGCCTCAAAATTATCAATCAGTAGAGGTGGTTTCGTAATGGCTGCTAAAGGGCTCTGCAATGAAATTGCATCGTAATTATGTTTATTGTGCACTCCAAAATTAAAACTTGGATGCCCGTATTCGTTTATCTCTCACCTAATAACCTTTCCATTGCAAAATTATATTTGGGTCATAAATGATTGCCGGTGTACCAAAAAAAGTCACAATATTAAAAAGCTGGAAGCGAAGAAATGCGAGATGACGCAAATATACGGGGAGGAATCGATCGAAGAAAAAAGCATTCCTTCAGCATCGATCTACTAACCGTAGGACCATATTTCTTCACCGAAGATCCGTACTAAACTGTTACTAGATGATATTGTGTGCGTCAACGAAAATACGGTAGTCATGTAGTGATATAAAATATAAACCTCTGTGATCATTCTGTAAACGCCAAATAAAGTGCGTTATTGAGCAAATTTGAAATGTATTCTTAGCCTTTGTGGACTTCCACGCACCGTTTATAATGGAAAACAATTTTCGTTTTTTTTCTCCTTTTAAAATATGCTTGGTTCCAGTGTAGTACAATTGGACTTTGACAAAGCTTTGAGCGCTTCTCCGATAAATTGTGGTTATAAAGAAAATAAAGAAAAATCAACCGAGAAATGTGTTCTAACCATAAGTAAAAAAAACAGGGACCGACCAGATAAGCGGAAATAATGAAATAAATGATAATAATGCGAACCACGGGCCTTGGTGCGAAAAAATGGTGCGAAAATATCGCCATGAGGCATTGTATGGAAAATAAGGAGAACCCGATGTGCCCCCGATTTTTGCACAATAAAAAAAGCATGATATGGCCCCGATCTGATTGCGTCCGCAGGTTTCTTCTCGTGTCCATCCCGATATGCCCCCGATTTTTGCACAAACTTTGCACAACAAAATAAACTAATTACCTTGGTTTCATGTAATTATTCACAAAACAGATAAACATTCAGCCAGTTTATTCAACAAAAAAAGCAAAGGTCAGGATGGTAAGTACTACATACAACTTCTACTGTTGGTGAAAGATTGTCCATGTATATGGAGAATATAGGATACGCTTGTTATTGAGGAAGAGAATGATTAAAGTCTTCCTGAGTAGGCTCCACTGCGTGTAGGATTCCGCAATGCTGCAAAGACCTTTCTTATGTCAATTACTTCGATAACCAAATTTCACTATTTTTATGATATCCCTGCAATGGCCCAAGTTGTCAGATCAATTAGAAGAATTGGGCACTTCTAAAAATTGTCTTCAGACTCGCGAAACAGTGTAATATGCGCATATTTACCTCAATATTGTAGACTTTAAATTCATCTAGATTGTTCCGTTCCTTCGAAATAACCACAAACCCATGAGACTCACTGGGGATCACTCTTGCCTGAAAAGGCATGGCATGGAGCCTTTAAAGGGAAACTACAGTGGCAATTCTCCCCTTCCCTTTGTCCTTTTCGTGTGCCATTATGTATGTAGTTATGCAAACCAAGTGTCATAACGCTTTACGTTCTAACAAACAACATCTCACCTGGAAAAGCATGAAGGCGCCAGAATGCGTGATGGAACCTGGATTAGGCTCAACCATAATGACTCCTCCCATTTGCAGTGCCGTATTCACGTAGTCCGCTCCTTCGCCATCAATCACCTCCAGCAAAGGAACATATTTTGTAATCATATCAGGATCATCGCCTCCGGGAATGAACATCGAAGAATGAACACCACCACTAGGATCACCTGAATATGAAATACAAGTTGCACTGCAAGGATCCGAACCACAGATCTTCAGATCCTCAACCCCGCCAACTACCACTCGGCTACTCTCCACTTTGCTCAACGGATTGAAAGCTTGAAATTTTTGGAGCCATATATTTTCTTACACAAAAATAGGGAGAAGTTTTTTGCTATGGATACTGACTCAATGTACTACATATATTGAACCCTCCTCTCCTTGGTTTAGTAACTTATATAAAGGATTCCATCAATAACCTACTTAGAATTGGAATAAAGAAACTCCTATGAACTCCAGGAATCGGGCCATCGTTGATTTCTAAATTATTTTAAATTTGTGCCACAAAGTGCAATTCACTGACTCAAAACAACTTTTACCTTACTAAAATGAAAATGCCCAATTTTGAAGAGAAATTGTGTAGAAAAAGAAGTGGATATAAATATTGTGATGTTTTAGATTCTTCGTAAACTACGAAGTTAGACAATAATATCTTTGAAATCAAGACTCACGTTGATCCTCGAGCGCCGGCATGGTTAGAGATTAGTGGAATAACCTGAAAGTATAACTTCTGTGTAGAGGTTCAAGTAAACGTAACTACGCAAGAGTAAGTAGTGTAGTTGTTGCATGTAATATTAACCAGAGGTTAAAGGAACGCTGTCCCAATATATTCGTTATTTTTATTTGATTTTCATTAAATGTGATACAGGATGATGTGAAGAAAAAATATGGCAGCATCTCAAGTTACAGAAAAGAACTCAGGGAGAGAATTCACTGAAGGGAGTTACATAACAATGCACGAAAGCAAGTTCACGGACTGCGGACGATAATGAATACCCTGCAGTGACATATATATCCCAAATGCGACACTGCAGTGAATTTATGATATTTATAATAAGACTCTGCCCGGGCACTTGCATATCTACTGTAATCCAGTAACTCCCATTTTCTGAAACTGGGTCCTGGTACTGTACTTTGCTTCGTTTGCTTCGTATCTTCCTAATGAAAATCATTGTTCCCTTAAAGGGACAGGCCCATCAAAATAAACGTATATTTACGACTTCATGTTATTTTTTATTAGCGCTTTTAACAATATACCACTAATTTTTATCCACACCCGGGGAACTTTTTTACCACGATCCCCGCTCAAAAGGGCTTTGTACATCGAGAGGCAAGACAATTGGGTTGTTTGAACTAATGAAGTTAGCTGCATGAGACGACCATATACATGCATGGTATGCTAATTAAGGGGAGGAGAATGCTACTAAAATTTCTGCTGTGAAAGGGGCGGGTTATACTTGTTTGGACATGTCAAGGCCCTACCCAGATGTGAATGATGATGAATTTCTTCTGTGCTAAACGCAAACTGATACACACAGCGTGTGAAATCATAAATGAGGTCAAATAAAAATACAGTGTTGTAATGAGTCAAAAATAACAAGATGGATACCCATTGTGGGGTTTATTTTGTATGATTAAGGTCTTGGTATCCTCCTGCGAACTGCACTATTCAATTCAAGGGCAGCTATTTCAATATTTCGTTCGCACTACCAGTTTTACGCGGGAATTTCTCTGTAGGCCACCAACAGAGTTTGAGTTATGTAAAAGGTTAGGACAATTCTTTGGAAAAGAGGATCGTTTTCTTGCGGGAACCTAATAAAAAGAAAAAAGGCCACCTAAGAATAAAAAGATATTATTAAAAAGCAATAGTATTTTTCTAAAAGAATTCTAAATGATGAAAAAAAAACAAAAGAAGAAGAACGTTATTTTTGGATATTAAAAGAAATTTTTTCGTTCTCGTAGATAGGAATTTTTCAGTGGAATGCTGTCATAAAAGATAGTAAGATGAACGTTGTTTTGAAATATTAAAGCGAAATGCCAGCCTCTTTGGAAAATTTGCATATGATAAGCAAATCCTATGTATCCTATGTTAATTTTGCGCGATTGCCGTGGACGATCGCGCAAAATTAGCATAGGATACATAGGATTTGCTTATCATATGCAAATTTTCCAAAGGGGCTAGCATTTCGCTCTAAGGAAAACTTGATACAGTGCGCACTATTGTCATAGGAATTAGCGATACAAAGCTCGGCCTCTCGCGAACATCTGGCGAGCCGAGGTCATTTACAAAGTGCGGCACATCCAAAGACATTCAGACATTCTTAATCCACCAATACCGTGATGTCTAACATAGCGTTACACAAACATTTATTACGAACATAAAATGTCGCACAAGTTTTGTCAAGGTACTACCACATTGAATACAATGAAAAAAATGCAATTCTGACTAAAATAAAAGCACAAATAAAACATTATAGATTTACAGGAATAGGCGAGGAAGTTCTATGGACAAAACAGTGTCTGCGAATATTCATAACCACCCGAGTGACTGGTCTACTGATCCAAGTAGATGGTACTCACGAGGGGATTGTCGTAGTGTACTGTAATTTGCATTTTCATTTCGAATGGACTTCGTATACGTAATTGATTGTTACAGTAATCCTCTATGATAAGATGAGTGTCATAAATTGGAAAGATGTTGGTGTCTAAAAATCCGTCACATAGAAACCGACCAATTGGCAACCACTTCGTGATCATTTGGAATAAATTAGCAGATCGGTATAACCCCCCTTATATGCAGCTATGGATACGATCGAAGTTTAGAAAGCTGTCGGAGATTCTCAATCACAATTAGAAGAACTAGTAACACTTACATCACATATATGAAGTAAAAACAACTGATTCGTGACTTGCAGCAAATCAATAGTTAATTTCTGAATAAGCACTGCAAAAACGTAACTTTCAGTCACTTCAAAAACGTATAAACGTACAACAAACAGCTATAGACCAATAGAAATATGCAAATTTTTCAGTATAAAGTTTCTATTTTCTTCGAGGTTGTCAGTTCGTAAAACTTCAATAGACTTCACTGCAGAAAAGGCCTACTACTGGCTCGGCCACTGCAAACTTTCTTATTTTGCTACAGATAATCAAGTGGGTTTCCTGCTTCTTTGGGTTTATTTGCTTCTTCTGAAAGGGCGATTGACATACATAGAAGAGGTCGTTAATGACCAGTTTCACCTAATAAGGTCATTAAATTAAAATGTTCTTTATGATTCGTTTTCATTCCTTCTTTTCAGAAGTAGGTGAAGATGTGCGAACTAGTACAACTCGATCAAGGAAGACAAGTTTGTTTTACTGGAGTATCTAGAAATATTTTAAAGTCGATATAATATATACAACACACGATAAACACCGGTAGATTATTACACTGATCAACTTACGCCATCGCTGACTAAAATTGCCTAGGTAAATCAATGGACAATCGAAAAGAAACTGGGTGAAGGAGCTTTCGGAGCTGTGTACAGATGCAATAATGGCAAGGGGGAAACATACGCCTTGAAGGTGGGGTATAATTAACTATTCTTGACTATTTCTATCAGCAGTTATGATAGGTAGACATATACGCTATCCTATCCATCGTATTTACATATAAGATGCTAATTTCCCCAAATTTTGCAGTGCCTTCAATACAGTACTATGCTGAAACAGTGTGCTCGAAACGTTCTTTGACCAGAAGCACGTTCCATAGTCCAATTTATCAAATTATTATTTTCTTAGGTTGAAGGCAAAAACGAACCAATCCAACTGCTCAAAATGGAAGTGTTTGTGTTAAGTGAACTGGCCAAATCCGGAGGAAGACACTTCTGTAAAATTGAGGACAAAGTGAGAATCTATCATTGAACTATAACTATAAAGAGTTATAAAAATCTTTCGAACGCCCCTGATTGAACCATAGCTGCGCCTACATACTTCTAGCTTAAGCTCTAGTTTATAATCTGCTAGAGCTTTATTTTTATTATTTAGCCATCATGCATACTCTAGACAATGGACAATTAATATTTCAGGGACAATATGACACCTTTAACTACGTGGTGATGACTTTCGTCGGTAAATCGTTGCAAGACCTCAAAGCACTTGCACCACGTAAGCATCTTGATGGATTACCTCGTAGCTTAGTTAGCTTACGTTACCACTTTTTGTGCGCAGCCCTCATTTTGTGAACAATTATTTCCGTTTTCCAGAGAAGAAACTCTCATTTGGTACTGCAATTAGTGTTGGAATACAATGTCTCGAAGCACTTGAAGATCTGCATGGAATCGGGTTATTAATATTTCATTTTTTTTTTATACAAGCCAGTTTGAAGCGCCCGAGCGTGCGATAGAAGAGACATAACCATAAAGACATGCACCGAGGAAGAGAGAGAGACAGAGAGAGATTTGGAGGGTAGGACAGTTGATGAAATGGTGATATAGATACAGTTATTGATTGTAAATCGAAGTTCAGTTACCTCCATCGAGACGTCAAACCGGGCAATTACACAATTGGACGCGCCGAAGTGAAGGAATTAAGAAAGGTTGATCAAGAATACATACCTTAGGTCACACTCGGCTCCGTTGTCGACGAGCTTCACCGTCGAAGTATACAAAGAGTTCCATATTCACTCGCAAACTAATAATTTGCATCACTCAGTTAAAACCTATCTTATCACTCGGCTAAGACCTACCAACTCAGGTTTACGTGCTCGATTTCGGAATGGCGCGTAAGTTTGTTCACGATGACGGACGGATTAAGCAACCGCGAGCTGCAGCTGGATTCAGAGGTCTTACTTACATACTCTATCGCTGAAGTTTCGATAACACTCCTCTCTCTCTCTCTCTCTCTCTCTCTCTCTATCTGTCTCTTCTTCCCCTCTCACACTTTTGTTCGTCGCCCTCTTTCTCGTTCTAATAATTCTTATTCAGCTAATTAATAGTATTCCAGGTACTGTAAAGTATGCCCCTGTGGCGTGTCACGCTGGAAGGGAGCAGTGTCGTCTTGATGATTGTGAGACATTTTTGTACATGTTGGTCGAACTGACCAAGGGAAGTCTTCCATGGAGAAACTTAAAGGTTCTCTTCAAAGCACCTTTTTCTATTTCGATTATTCATCCAGCCATGACTAAAAAATAAACCTTTTAGTACACTTGGTCATCATAAAGTGACGAGTTCATTTTGAACGTTTCACTGTGATGCACTTTTACGATCGCCGTGCACACTACGAGACAAGTACAGTTTTGTTTTAACCGGCAACTAGTTTAAACTTTTTTCTTATTTTTTAGGATATGAAAGAAATTGGTGACGCGAAACGTGCAATTCGAATGCACGAAATTGAGATGAAAAAGTTGTTTGGTGGATGTCCGAGAGAGTATATCGATGTGATGAGGTTCTGCACACGAATACATATATTATGATTGTTAAAGCGAAATACCGGCCTGTATTTGAAACGCAACGAGTACATCAGCATCCTTATGCAGCATATGCAAATGAACTTAAAATAAAAAAAGCTAAATTCGAGCAAATTAGCATAAATACGTAAGAATTTGGTTGTCCGCGATGCGTTTCAAAAGCCGGCCGGTATTTCGCTTTAACAGGTGATCTAAAAGGTTGTTAGCCAGGCCATACTGTCATATATTTCATGGATTGCCAGCCCACAGCTTCATGCCAATGTACAACCTTCCGTATTTGACCTTCCGATTTTTTGTCCTAGTGCTTTTCTAAAAATTGCAATTGCTTGTATATTTCAGAACAATTGACGGTGGAAAGTTCTTCGACGAACCAAATTACGGTAGAATGTACACTCTTTTGCGACAGGCGATGAAGAACACGAATGCCAGGGTGAGGGTTATTCTAAAGAGAGAAAATCTCACTTCCTAAGACGTAGTTGTCATAGGATTGTGGTATAGAATAACATCCGGTTTTTGAAACGTATATTATATTGGACAAGTGTATTTGAGGAATTCCCTTATGACTGGGAAGAATATCTGACGAAACAGATGGAGGAAGATAAAAAGAAGAAGGACGATAAAGGAAAGAAGGATGACAAGAAGGAAGGATAAGAAGGATGATAAGAAGGATGATAAGAAGGATGACAAGAAGGATGACAAGAAGGATGACAAGAAGGAAGAGGATGACAAAAAGGACGACAGGAAGGATGACAAGAAGGTAAGAAAGTCACAGTGGCATACTTTTTGTTGCTCTTATTTGTATTTTGCATGAGAGCGTTATTTTTCTCCGTAAACATACGCCGTGTACGCTGTAGTTTCCCTCCGTACTAAACATACTTTTCAACACCACTCAGCCGGTAACGTTTTTCTTTATATTCAAAGTTTTAAAGTCCAAAGTTATAAAACATTTTTGTTTGTAGGACCTGGTGACAGAGGCCAAAACTGGCGACCAGAAAACGAAAAAGGAAGAGGTATAAACGAAAAAAAAAATTTGTAGCTACTTGCTACACTGTAGTATTATAAAGTATTACAATTTTTTATTAAAAAGTATTAAAAATATTAAGTATTAAAAAACACTGTAGTATTATAAAGGATTAAAAAGTAAAAGTATTAAAAAAACACTGTAGTATATAAAGTATTAAAATTAAATGCGTTTAAGTTTACCACCAAATTCATTAAAAAAATACAAATGGTTGCCTTGGTGTCAATGAATTGAATATGAAGGTAACTTTTGAGGAAAAGAAGGAAGATAAGGACAAGGACAAGAAGGAATAAAATATATTAAGATTTCAATTAAAATGTATTATAAAATATTAAAATATGTAAATAAAGATATTCTATTTTACCAACTTGTGTGCGGAAATTTACATCTTTTTATTGCACAGTTTTAGTGAGAAGTAAGTACGTATATAAAATTAATCTGTCCGACCAAACTTTGTTGTAAGACATATGCTATTGAATTATCTGTCTGTTTGTGTCACAAGGAGTCCCGTGTGTTTTAGCTAATATGCTAATGGTCTATCCGCATCTTCAACTACCTCAACGATTAAGAAGCAAAACTTACAACCATATGGTATACATGAAACATTGTGCTATCTGCAGCACAATGCGCACTTTGTGTGTTCTGTGAACGCCTTCGTTGCAGCGCACGGCAAGTAGTCGTTACTCATTTATCTACCTAAACTTTTACGATGAATGGATGAAACTGCTTAGATGAAAACCATATAACGAGTCCAAATTATTCAACAGCTGAAAATTGACGATGATGTAAAACTTTTTCAAAGATTATTTTCCACTCATTCTAGTTGCATGCGGCGCGGTGGTAACACAATTAGCGGCAAATTAAATTATAGTATTATACCGCAGGGCTTGTTTATTCCCCCATTTTCTTTTAGGTCAACAACATTTCCAGAAAATCTAGTTTATGCTCTTACGCTTACTCTAACCGGTTTATACAGCTGCTACAGCCAGTGACTCGATATTTACCCGCATAAACTCATTTTAATTCAGTTTCATCCAAAGGCTTAGGCGTAGAGCTCACCCAAAGTTACGGTGTTTGTTTGTAAAACGATTCTTTCAAACTTTCCAGGACACCAGGGTTTACAAATTTGAGGGTTTACTCTACCATACGCATACGTAAGGATTCATAGATACCTAGCTATATACATACTGTCTGGTGTGTGTGCCCATTGCTCATGCGTCATGAGTTCCACGAACGCGCATCGGTGCGATAATATTTAGTCACCTTTTATTCCCCAGTTCGAGCATTATGCAAGACTCACACTTATGATCATGTTACTCGTTTCATAATATCGTTTCAAAAATATCACTTTCATATCTTTACTACCACGGTTACCTATTTTCTCTAAAGATGTTTTTTTTTCTTCACATATTCAAGGACCAATTCACCCTAAGTGTGTTCTATTTCTATCAGAGATTTGTCTTTTTTGAAGTGGAATTTCAGCTTTTGATAGACTTTTCACTATTGTCGCTCGATCAAAAAGCACGCCTACTAAGCAAATAGTCCTGCTAAGGCAGCTAAGGACACCACGAAACGTTTCCACTCCTTTTTGGCTTCATGGAAAGATAAAGAAAAAATATGAGTATCCCCTACATGTAAACGAATACCATTTCACTATCATTTAATAAATTTTGTACCCAAAATTCTTACGAATTTCTGTCTATTGGACCAGCAACAAGTTCTATTATACACTGATTATTGATCTACTGTCTAATTATATATTAAACTCTTTATTTAGAAAAACGAAAAACAGTATCAAATGTAAATTAACATGAAAAGAGAGAAACAATTGTAAGCCCTTTTTTACTTTTATGTATATTGCGAAGTCATACAAGTTTATTCGAATTTGAGTTCCTATGATTTCTACGCAATAGTATGAGTCAGTCAATTCATATCAGTTAGGCCTTTCTCTATTGATTTTTATATCAGAAGAAAACAGCCGTTTCCACCTCTACTACACTACTTAATTTTGATTGTATATTGATTCACATTTAATTAAAACCCCGTTAACTTTATTTTGCGAACAATAAACCAGTTTTATAAACTCAGAACTTTCCTCTGATCACGATGAACTTGTAGGAGCTAGTGTTGATTTACTTTGCGAAGTCCGGGTCCGGGTACTGAACCAGTTTTCTACTGATGATATTCCATATTTTGAATAAGTATTGCGCGTCTTCTTTATTCATGCACATATAATGAATCACGTAAGACTATCCGATGACGTGTTGTTGTAGAATTGATTTGATAATTCATCTTTTCTTATTTCATTATTTCATCTTTTATTTTGAACAGCTTCTATTGATGGTAAAGTAAGATCTGCTATGACTTAGGTATCCGAATGGGATTGAACACTCAGTCATTAATTGCCTTGTTACCTTCTCTAGGTACTATATAGGTACTCCTAGTATTACTACGTTTATTTATCCAAATTCTTGTTTATTTATCCAATTGCATTTCCAGGAAAAATAATGGATGAAAGAGGAGAGCGACATGTTCCCTTGGATGATTCTCCTTTAGATCCCTCGACTGGTAAGATTCCTTTATTGCAAGCATATAAATCTTATTATATAAAGTAGAATAGTTTACTTTTTTGTTTGTGTGAACGAACCGAAAAGTAGAATGTCCAAAGGCTATAAAAGGAGAAAAGGAGCCAGGTCTTGATGCGAAATCCGAATCTTATTTCATGATTTATCAAGTTATGTTGCAAACATTTCACACAAGTGTGTTCACTGTTCCTGCATTTTAAGTTTTGAAAGTCGCCTCAGGCGACGGTAGCCGCCTGGTAAATAAATAAATTATTTACATAAAAAGGCAAAAAAAAAACATAGAACATGAAAAAATATTTTCGGTGTCGCGGTAGAATATAATTGTTGCAGTACGATAGTGGATCAAAGTATAGCAACTGCTGTAGCAGGCTAAGGGATATATAAAGTTGCTACCTTATTTACAACCATCTAGTGTTACCTACATGATCAACATTCAAGAATTACAGTTCGACAGCGAATGCGTTTATTCGAAGATCACAATCTGGCGATTCGTCTGCAGGATGCAGAATATGAGACACATTATGATAGGAACAGATTTGAGAGGTAACAATAACTAACAGTTTCTCATAAATTTTCCATTTCGAAATACTAGTGCGAGTCCAATCATTTGCTGATTATTGGTCGTACTATCTTTCCTTTTTACCTTTTTATATCCTATGCCTGTAGCTTATCTCGTGAACAAAAAAAAATTTCGTTTTACCATCGCTACCTTACACTTACACATTAATAGCTGGGTACACAGCAGTGAACCAGCCAGAGTGAAAATATTTTTTTAATGGTGAAACCTGCTTACATGCTATTTATTGAGCATTTCCAAAATTTGACAATCTTATTTTAGACAAATATCCCATTTCTGTCTGACTGAAGTTCCTGAACTGTTTCTCTGATCCCTTCAGTAAACAGAAGAACGTTCCGGAAAATTGATTATCCGACAAATAAACCGCCGCTTTGACGTAAATTCGCTAAATCCAAACCTCGCCCCATTTTTCTTTGAAACTTCCCGACTAATGTAAAATCTTTCGTAAATTACTTCTGTTTTCAAAGCTTCTTGTTTCCCCAATACATCTCATTTCATTTACCTCAGTTGTATTTAAATTTTGCTTTTGTAAATCTTTGTCTTTCAAGGGGAACTCTTTCTACTAAAAACGTGTTCCTTAAAGTTAAGCTGTAAGTGTAAACTACGGTCTTTACTATAAGTTAAATTTTGCAGACGACTGGTCGGAGGAGACACAAAAACGAGTAAAAGTGAACAAGAAAGAGAGAAAAGGTTGGCTGACGCTATCAGAAGACAACAATTGTCACACATGTAAGTTATTGATTATTACGACGAAAACCAAGAACGGGTATTGACAAAATTTCTTTATTTCCGCATTTTCTCTCGACATACAGTCGACACGTTTACAGTATTAAAGCAAAACACCGGCCGCTTTTTGAAACGTATCGTTGACATCAGTAGCTTATGCAAATGAACATAAACTAGAACAAAAAATCGAGCTAAATTCGAGTAAATTAGCATAAATACGTAGGAATTCATTTGTCCTCGATGCGTTTCAAGGACCGGCCGGTATTTCGGTTTAACAAAAAAAACACTGTCTTTTCGACCAGTACCTTCGCCACAGATATTCTTTCCTCGTTGGTGCCCGGAAAGTTAGATTAAATCTCAAGAAATGAAGACTTGTCTACAGTAGCAGTACCAGAGGCCGTTTTCACCAACATTTACTTCTGTCAAAAAGGGTACTTCAGTCAAAAGCGCGCGGTACTTCTGGTTTCACCAACATTTACTTCTGTCAAAAAGGTACTTGTTAAGTACCTTTTTGACAGAAGTACGCTTTTAACACGGGAGGCGTACTTCCACCAAAAAGGTGAAAGTAAGCCTGTACTTCAATTTTTTCTCCTTTATGAAGGCTAATTAACTTAATTTGTTTTTATTGTTGGTTTTATGGTAAATAAGTTTGTAAACTTTTGACAATGATTCTATAATATATTTATTTCCATTGCATGATTCATTCAATGATAAAAGGTATACTGTAATGGATCAAGAAAGAAAAAAAAACAAACCTTGGCCACTAAGTCACCGTACCGTAGGGGGAATAGAGTAAACAGGGGATACGTTCATAACGTTTATGCGAGGTTTGTACGTAGTTATTCATGATTGGCTACCCAGAATTGGTCAGTGTCCCACGTTACATGAACAAATTTCGTTTTTGATCACATTTCGCATTTAATAAAGTGACCCACGCTTGATTATTTATATTTTCTTTTTTACATGTCAACAACTTCTAGTAATTACTAGATGTTATCATATTCGTTTTAAAACGTAATCTAACTGTTATCCACGTTTTCCTTCAAAAAAAGTAAATGTTGGTGAAATCCATCAAAAAGCGTGTGGCAGCGTACTTCAGTCATAAATTTACTTAACCTAAGTACCTTTTTGATGGTCAAAAATTTATGACAGAAGTAAATGTTGGTGAAAACGGCCTCAGTTATGATTTGATGCATATTCAAAAATTTGTGTTTTAAAATTACACATCTTATTTATTATTCACCTAATTAATAGAGGTTAAACTTTGATTGAAAGCTTTTTCACTGCTTCTTTGACCATAGTTCTATGTTTTTTTCTGATGCTCTCTCTAACGGGTGACTCACGAATTTTGACACTTTCCACAAATATTGAATCACCTCAGAGATGTCTAAATAAACACACAAGCAACCGCAGTGATACAATGTTGGACTCTAGCTATGCTATAGGAGTTAAAGTTAACTCCTCCTCATCAAAACAACACAAAAATGGTCAAATGCGAAATGAATAGACGCTGAACTGAACAAAAATAAACGTTATGAGGGTTATGACAACAACCATGCCATCGAGCCGCTTTCTTACTGTATTTCTGTAAGTTGATTAAGTTTCCTTGTTATTGGTGCAGACCGCAGACAGTCTACTCTCGAAGGAGACTGCTTCGTAAAAGAAGCGAAACTCTCAAAACAAACCACAGTGGAGGTTCCTCTTTCATCGGAACATCTCTTTGAAAAGCATTTTCACAGACAGTGCGCGCGAGAGAGAGAAATAAATTCACGAGAGATGCTGTGTATTCAGAGCGGAAACAGACGAGGAGATAGCACGTCGTCTACAAGAGGAGATAGAGAAAGAGGAGAAGAGACTGAGAGAACTTCAGCTGAAGAGAGACGAAGAGTTGGCGAGGAGGCTAGAGCAGGTCAGGTGTCAGGCCTACACTTATAGAGAGCCTCAGTCTCAGCCAGGCTCTTCCTTCTGCTTTACTTAGCCTTTTCCCTTCCCATTGAATCATTGCAAGCCTTCAGTGTCATAAGTCCCGCATTCATTCTTCCACACGTTCATCCATGGCCATCTTTCGTTACAGTTCTTTAGACATTTATCTTTTTAATAGTTTGACAGTATTTAGTCCTTGTGTATCACGGCAGAGTAGTTACAAATTATAGAATATCTAATAATATATTAATGGTCCTTCAGTCAAGTCCATCAACACCGGGGAGTTCATCACAAGCTCCGCCCACCAATTTATCCCGCCCATCCTTTCCCACGGCTTCATATCCGCCACCACCACGCCCACCGGCTCCCACGGCTTCAACACCAATTAGAGATCTTCTGACTGGGGATCCACTGAATCTCGACGAACATTCACAAAACGAATTGGTTGGTTTTTAAATATAAAAAAATCCAGAATCATTTAAAGCGAAATGCTAGCCCCTTTGGAAAATTTACATATGCTAAGCAAATCTTATGTATCCTATGCTAATTTTGTACGATTGCCGTGGACGATCGCACAAAATTAGCATAGTTGGCTTTCATTACAAATTTTCCAAGGGGTAATTTCGCTTTAAATGTCCTAAATAGTCATTAATGTTCAAATTATTGAGACGGTTGCTCGGGTTTATGCCATATGTGTTTTGTTCAATGCTACCTATTTTTTTCTTGCACTTCATTTATACACAGAAACAGACAATTTCTATTTTCTTGTATTTTGTTGTCGTTTGGTTTAACATTTCTCAAACAAACAATTTGTTGCTAACAACAATAACCACTATCTATCACTATGAATGACACTATATAACACTATGACACTTTTCATTTAACACCTTACTTCAGAACTGTTTGGCCGATGTAACTCGTCTAACCTATGATGTAATCTCCACAACTGAAGTGCCCCTCCATACGACCACTTTTGAAGTGAACCGTCAACAAGGCAACCAATATATTACGGATGACCTTATTAATTATCAACAGCAACCTAATTATCCTCCTCCGTCTCAACAATATGCAACCGGAGCGCTTCCTCAAGGCAGTATGTATTAGGAAATCACTTGTTTTTGTTTGAAAGATGTGATTCACGTTTTCGTTTTGTATCTGATACTAATTGACCACCTTTACCGTCAATTCTCATTTATTTGATTCTTTTATTTGCATGAGACTTCACTTCTTTCTAACAATGACATGATACTCTAATTTGCTCGGGCCGAGTAAAAAAACTACTACACAACTCTGAACGTTGACGGTGCGCGGCGAAGAACCCTCTTTCGCGGCGCACCATCAAAGTTTGATCAGTTCAAGCTGTTCACAACTGCCGCCCACAATTTAATTTGTCTACCTTTACATAGTAATCGCTCATTATAGCGTCGTCGTCGCCGTCTGTGGGTCTACCGGTAAACACGCAACCTCGAATTTACGGAGTCCCTCTACCAGGGCTAGCCAATCCAGCTGTACAGGTGAGCCTGGATGCAAACTATTGAGAGTTCTGTCAAATTTATTGAAAATGCTGCAAGTGTAGCCGATACTCGCAGTTATAATGAGTTCGTCTCACACTGCCATACGATTAAAGAGAAATAAAAGCCGGTTTTTCGAACGCGCATAGTACATTAGCAATCTTGCTGCAGTATACGCAAATGAACATAAATTAGAACAAAAAAATCGAGCTAAATTCGAGCAAATTAGCATAAATACGTAAGAATTCACTTGTCCTTGATGCGTTTCAAAAACCGGCCGGTATTTCGCTTTATGTCAAATCATGTGGTATAAGGCTATAAGGTTGTATATTTGTTCTATTACAGACTCCGCCCACCCCGACTCCGGTACCTCCTCTGACGTCGCCGGACTTCTGGCCCGCCCCTCCTGCATCGGTTCTCGCTCCTCCTTCCAATCCCTCTTCATCTACCTACCAATCCTCTTTTCTCCCTCCTCCCTCTCCCCTGATGACTTCTCATCTCTCCCTCTCATCCTCTCCCTCTCTACCACTTCCCTCATGCTCTTCCCTCTCCCAGGCTCCCAGTACCCAAATCCTCCCTGCCACGCCCCCTTCCAGGGAACCTTTCCTCCCTCTGCACCCGCATCCCTCCCACCTCTCCCCAGAACCTCCCTTCTCTTCCTCTGTCCCTTTCTCTAGCCCTCTCGAGACTGCCTACTCTGCTTCTCTCTACTCTCACACCAACCCTTTTCTCCCCGAATTAACACAAAATCTAAGCAATACCCATATCAGTTCCCAAGGCCCCCCATTGCAAATGCCCCAACCTAATATACCACAGCCACCTCCGCCCTATCCGTACTAAACGGAGATTATGCATAAGACACTAACATTTGGGTCTGGGCATACTTGTTTACTACCGTACCCCAAACAACTCTTCCCATCCTCATACACATTATTTTTCTTATAATTATTTGTCTTTGTAATCTATTGTTCGCTTTTCCAACAATGAGTGCTTTAATAAACTTGTTAACCGAGTATTTTTTTTTAAATTAATTCTAGACCACACACACAACGCAAGGATCGCGAAAAAAACGCCTTTATTAAAAAGATAAAACGATCAATACTTATCACAGAACAACAACTGTACATATGCAGAGAAACAAAACTCCCTGTAGGGTACAAAATTTAAACGTACAAAAAACAGATGAAAGCTAAACTACACAAAATTCCCAAGCGTAAAACTTCCCAGACAAAGATGTATTAGTATAGAAATAAGTAAAACGGCACAAAAGTCACAAGGGAAGCACTGATTGTCTGGGAGGTCTAGCAAGGTTCAAAAGTCACAAGGGTACACCCAGAACCTTGCTAGACCTCCCAGAAAATGTTTCCCGGAAATACCAAAAAAAATCACTGAATGAAGTAGATTGAAGGTAAGTTAAAACATTATGTCTAAATAATGAAAGTAGCCAAATACAGTCTTTCTTGATTACGGTAATTACGGTAATACGTTTATACTTTCTACTATAGCGACAGCTTGTAGCTCATAAAATCTTAGGTAGAATAGGGTTAGAGGTTAGATTAAGTGAAACATATTACTAAAGCGTTAGAAATGAATCATATCCAAAATACCATTAATAAGCATTAAAGAACGGATATTTCATACCATACTTAAAACTACAAAAACGAACAACCTTTGGAAAATAGGACACAATAATCAAGCAATGTACACGCAATGAAAATACTTTCGTACCTTACAAATCTTGAATACTCAACGGTTCAATACTTTTCCAAATTTCAAACAAACGGGACCAATAATCGAACACTTGAGTATTCAAATTCTTCCTGTTGATGATAATACAAGCACTACAAATTAAAAATAAACCCGATATGGACACACTATTAAAGGATATAAAGGGATGGAATAGAAGGAGAAATAACCCATATATGACTGCGATTATTAACATAAAACGAGATACGTACAACACTAAACTATGGGGGACAACGTATTAACAATTAAAGGTACCACAGTACCGCTGCTTCACATTAGTCACTTAAAATACACAAAACTACACAAATCGTGCCTATAAAGACACTAATATACTCATTATCACATACAATATTATAAAATCCCGTTATTGAAGTAATTCAAGTTTATAAATCAAAACTGAGGATCCAAATACGTGTAGGCAGAATAAAACAAAACAACACAAAATATTAAATACGAATACTATTTCTTCTTCTTCCTTTTGCCATTCTGCTCATTCGGTGTCGTATTGTTATTCTGATTTTGTGCGCCTTTCACTTCCTTCACTTCCTGGACCTTCTCGGCGAGCACTACCGTCTTCTTCTCAATCGATATCTTCAACTTTGTCTTCTCCGAGTTTGACTCATCGCTGTTCAACTTCGAAGTGGTCATGCCTCGTTGCCACACCTGTAGAATACGATAGTACAAAGTTGTGTAACGTGGATGGTGGAACGCATGCTGGACCACGGCCTGTCCACGATTACATGCAAATTTCGGTGCCCTTTCATGCATTTCCGGTATAAAATTTGCATATAATACATGTGTGCAACATATCGTTTCAAAACCACGTGCCGTGCGGCTTTACATAGCTGCACACTTATATAACGTTCTGAAACCTACTACACTAGCAGTACAAACTAGCAACCAGTAACAGCTACATGTCAGTACGTACGACAACCATTCACCCCCAAATTGTCTTGGATGTTGGCAATAAGAAGCTTACATAAATCAATAATCAATTTGCTGACTAACCTGGTCAACCTCCTTTTCGTCTGCTTTCTTTCGCCTCTCCTCCTCGTCCCTTTCAATCTCTGATCTCATCTTCTCTCGTGTCTCATCAGAATAGTACCCTCTGAACACCGGTTCCAGACAACACCATTCCAGCGCTTCATACGCGTGCAGAAGTAACTGAAGAAAGCAACGTAAAATACTATAATTATCATTTTTCACACACAGGCCAAGAATGATAAATCTGTCATCTTCCAATCCAACTGATTACAGCTAACATTAAGAAAGATCAGTACAATGTCAAATTGCAAAGCACACCACCTACCAAGGGGAACCGCGTGGTAAAGTAGCCGACAAATTGCTCGGGGATGTGGCCCAGAGAGTCGCGAACCTAAAATGGCCAAACTAAGGAGGTAGTAATAAAACAAAAACTTACTTACACAACACGGGTATAAACCAGACCTTCAATTCATTATTAATGAGTCTCAGGAAAGGACCTGTGAATTACGAGCTTGCCCATGCTCGTAACTCAGTTGATATTGTTGAGTGTGTGTTTATATGCATGTACAATATATGCAAATAGAGTACAATAGGTTTATCGGGTATGTTAGTATACCTGCTGTTAGCCCGACATTGGGCACACTGAATTGTTAGTTCTCAAGTCTTCTCTCATGGAACAGAAAGGATGAGAGAAAACAGGGGTTAATTAATCAAAAGGGAACACCTTAGGATCCGCAGCTGTGTGATTAATTTGTTGATGATTTAGAGAAAAGCTGGGATCCTAACAGACCTATCTCTCTCTCTCACCTCTTTCGGAAGTTCCCGGTAGTGGTGTTTCTTGTTGCGCATTGCCCGTAGCAAATCCCGTACCGAATGGCCCTTGTACGTGCGGAACTTCCGAAGGTCTGTAAACAGAGTTATCCGTAATCATACAATCATACACACACGCTTATACCCACGTTCCGACAACGAAGGAAATTGTCTGTCATGTCTCCTAAAACTAAAATATATCATTTTCCACATACCTTCTGCCAAATGTGTGCAGATCTGATTCCTCCAATTTCCGCAAACAACCGCCTTGGCTCCAGTTTCCAATCGTTGTACCACAGTGGCACTGTCCTCCTCCTTTTCTACGCGATCAGACACATCCTTAAAAACGACAGAGTATAGTCACATGGCCACAACCAATAGGATAATACGACAAATTGACAGAATACTTTTCCTAGAAAGCTTACGCATGGACCTAATACGAAAGTAGCACATAATGTTTCTCCAAGTGCAAATTAGACGTAAGTTGTAGACACCACTGATGTTTCGTTTGTTAGGACTACCGGCGTAAATAAAAGTGGGAACACGTACCCCAAAGAATTGCAACTTCCTATCCGGGGACCAGAAGAAGGGATGCAATAGAACAGCACTTGCAGACGGCCGTTCCGACGGTTCTCGGGAAATCATTTGAGTGATCAGACACAAGGCAACCCATTGCGCTGTAAAACAGATTGTCAATAAGACTCACGTAGGTGGCGGTAGTTCACGTAGGACTCTCATTATGGACTAGCTTGTGACGTCCTTCATCTTTATTCGATTGCTTCTTATAAAGGTTTAGTGTATATAAAATCAACTCACTTCTATCATCGGATAGCAGTTTGAGGGAATGTTTTCCAGAGATGATATTCATCTGTCGGTGCAAGCTCTCTCCAAAAGGATGGGCTCCTCCAGTAAGAACAAAGTAGAAGATACAACCAATCGAGAAAATGTCCACTGGATACGACTGGAATATGGGAATATAAGTTAAAGCCGTAGTGTACGTGGTTTGTGAAACGTACATCTACAGGCATTCTCGTGCATTATATGGAATACCAGCCGTTCGAAGAGCCCTACGGGCTCTTCTCCGACTGGAAGAATCGGCCTTCGGCCGATTGTTACCCTATTTAAAAGAATTTCTTCAAACGTAAAAAAAGATGTTCATTTACGTTTATGCGGAAACGTATAATATAGTTGTGTACTTCATGCAAATTTGCAAATTTGCTATTGCAATTGCTCTTCTATCTCCTATAAGATCCTCCCTCCATAAGCTAGCATAGCTCAACCGGTAGAGCGTTGGACTGTGAATCGAGAGGTTGTGCGCTGATGTGGGTTCGAATCTCGCCAGAAACAAAGATTTTGTATGCTCTTTCGGTCGAAGAATTTTCTTTATGAAGGGATTTCGTTGTGCAAGTGCACAAAAAAACAAACCCGTGACAAACTCTTCTCCTTTATATAATAAGATATGCCCTTCCGGATAAAACGGGCACAGTAAGTTTCCATCTCATGCATGGAAGGAAATGATGTTATAAAGAACATGTAAAAGGATATAATACCAAATTCACCCTACTTTAGCTTCTTACACAAAGCTGAAAAAAAAGAACTGCACTAGTTGAGATACTGTAATTTGTCCCCACCGTGCTCTGTTCCATCAATGCCTCTGGTGCGATCCATCCATCCGTACCCGCTAGCCCGCTCCTCTGTGATAGACTATTCCGTCCCGGCCGGACACGCTTGCAAAGTCCAAAGTCCGAGATCAGGGCCCTGACTTGTCCCTTCTGATTGCACATCGATAGCAACACGTTTTGAGGTTTCATGTCGCGGTGAACTGAAGTGATAATCGGCATTATTCGCATAATGTGACCCATACAGACACATAAAAATACTCCGGCGACACTAAGAATCGAGCCCTCGAAAAACAGGGTAGCGTCCGCACCATGGGCGTGAGCTACTAGTAAATTAACTAACCAATATTGATAGCATGTAAATGGGTGAGTCCTTCGGTGGCCTGTCGAAGTATCTCAACGGGACTCAGTGGGATCTCCTTCCTCACCGAAGGCTGTTCGACGTAGTCGTTTAGAGAAGCAATGCACAATTCCAGGGCAATATATCGAAATTGACTGTCCGATTCCTGCAATAGAATGGTTTTAACTAAAGAGCATATTGTTTACCATCAGCAATGCGCAAGTTATCAGTTGCCATAGTAACAAAGAAAAGCACATTTTTTTCAAATCCCGAACAACAATACAACAATGAATGTTTCACAAGCGTGGGAAAAGCTATCGCATTGTTACCTTCACATTCACTAACTAATGGAAGATGCAAGATCCATAAATGTCTTATCACCCACCATGCAGAAGTATCTGATGACGTGGTGAGTGCGTGTCGCTCTCCCTCAGAAGATGGACTTCCCGATCGACAAAACGGACGAATTCACTGACAACACGCTTCACAGCCACCTCGCGACCATCAAAACGACCCCTGCAATACTTTCACTATAGTTTCAGTTTCAGTGGAGGAACTCAGACGGGTTACTTGTCATGCTCATCCACGTCGTTATCATATGAGAGTCCACGATATTAGATATGACGCTGAAAGTTTCTTTGTGTTCAATATTAGCTTTCCCGAAAAAAAAGGCTGCCGAACGGAACGCTACAACACAAGGGGCCACATTCACCATTCAATTCCCCATGGGGAATTCCCCGTCTTTTTCTCTGCGTGTCTCACATTAGAATGATATTTTCTGTCCCCAGGGACTATATTCCCGAGGGAAGTTGAGTGGTGAATATGGCCTCTGGTCTTATAAAAACCCAAAATCATTGCCAGTGATCAGACTTACTTGTAGACAACAGTGCCCTCGCATCCTCTTCCCAAAACCTGTGTTGGATTGTACATCACCTTGCCAACAACCAGCCAGCCATCGGGAATATCATCGCCTGGAAAATTAAATGCGGTCTTCAATGAAAATAAACGAGTGTCAGATACAATGATAATCCTCAAGCAAGCAGTATTCTTAGAACAGCGTAAGCAACCGATTCAGAATGAATGGGAAATTTTACCTAGCGCAATGATGGGCATATTTCTTGTTATTATTGCATAAGCGCGGTGTGAGGAGACATGGATACTATACGCCCTCATCCTCCACCCTGCTAACATTAGAAAAAAAACAAAGATTAACAAAAGCACCTCGGGTATATAACCATCCTTTCCCGGAATTCGACTGTCGCGATGTCTGTGCACTTCGAGCTTCGTTATGCACAGAAGCCACGCCAACCTGAAACACATTCACATTCTCCTATTCTCCTATAAACGGCTTCAGAAAATCAGTCAATAAGATCACATATTATCCTTCTGCCTAACCTAGCTATCGTATCGAGTATCGAGGGATGAACCAATCACGAAATATACGGTCTATTGTACATCGGAAAGAGGAATTGACAGAATACAAATTAGCATAGGCGACTAAACATGAATGACTAAACAAAGGCAGTCACCAACCTGTCTGCCGCACAACCAAATAGTGGACACGATTAGAAGAAGCAGAGAGATAAGAATCGTGTAGAACGGGATCGGATAATTTGCGTATATTTGATACAGTAAGACTCCGAGATTCTCGCTTGTATCGGTGGCCGGCGCAGAATTCGAGGACTGAAAGATGATCACTGATAACACAACACAATAAGACAAGGGCGACTTGATGGATAGTTGGAACAAACCCTATCTACACTACTGGATAATTTCGACCATAGATTTCTATGTTTTGATATGCTATGGATTTCAACCGCTCCTTCATTCACAGTAACAGTACATAGCCATAGCCATGTATCGGTACACAGGTACACTGCGTCAGAAATCAGACCTCAGTAAATATACGAATCAAATAGAAATAGAACTTTCAGTAAACATACGAATGTCTTGCCGTTTATACATTCTACGAGTCACAAGGATGGGCGTTAACAGTCAAATATCATAATCCCTCCCTCTCTCAATTCTACCGTTCTTCCAAATGTCGGATGTTACCGTCCAGCATTCAGGATCAGGACACATTCATATCTAATTCCATCAACCACCCACCTTCGAGGGGTGTTCTTCAATCTGTCGTTTGGGTTGTTCATAACCGATCCACGGGTACATAATAGGGGAGACTGGGAACTTGGTGGGGATGATCGATCCAAGGTACAGCTGTGGAGTCTCATGATAACCTGGAAACAGAACTTGAAATGGTGTAATCACATCTATACTCCTCTACTTTTCTCTGCTGCAATCTCAACTTAGTATGTATCGTTTAAGTTTTATGGATATAATTAGACTCTTAGGGTATGTAAGCTACACCTTGCAATAAGACCTGAGCGCCCATGTCTCGATCTTCGATTCGATAAACTATGTGCAGGAAAGAGCAGAGGTTACAACAGACCAATAAGACGTAATGTGATATTCTTGACAAGGTTCCTGGTCGTCGGCAGAATGCCCACAAATCATCACTAATCACTATCATATTGCGAAAAGCAGAGAAGAACATGACAGAAAGGGGTATTGCAAGTTTCCACGAGTAGAAAAACTTGCAAGGGAAATTTCAACCCGATATCGAGATCCGAAATATGCAGTACATTATCGTCTGTGATAACTGCTAGCTGACAAACGCATGCTACGGCAAGAGTTGCTGGCACTGCTGGCAGGGATTGACTAATGAGTGCACGGAGTTGCCTGCCTTTTAGCAGTAACGACTCTAGAAATTTAGAAACTACGACTACGACTAGGTCTAGCAATCATATAATTCGATTCGAATTCGAGACCGTATCGTTACGAGCATCCAACAGTGACGACTGACGACAATTTCCAATCTTCACTATATTCCGAAAGTCAAAGGCGTGATGATCAAAGTATTATGCAATCCTCGTCTTACCATCATATCTCTCTACCCCTCTACGATCAGCTCTTCTTAGTGTAGACAGAGCGAGACAGAGAGAGGAAGAAAGTGGACAGAGAAAGGGAGAGCGCGGGAGACGTAGAGATGGGATAGGAATTTAAATGAATGGCGTCAAAGAAGAGACCAGTTAGCTGTCGGTGCTCAAAAATAGTGAGCGAAGGAGTCGAAGTGCCAGAGCAGGTGTTGTGTAAAGCAAGCGATTGCGAGTGGCAACAAGGTGAGGGAGAAGTGGGAGACTGGGGAGCAAGCATATAGGGAGACAGACAAGGAGCATCATCACACTCCCTATCTCTCTCTACCTCTCTTCCTCCTTCCCTCCTTCCCTCCTTCTAGCTCTCTCTCTCTCTACTTTTATACCTCTACCTCCCTTGCTCCCTCCTTCTCTCTCTCCCTCTATCGACCAGTGAGCCAATTCGCTCCTCTTTACCCATTCATCTCCACAATATCAACACCACCGCAATCACTATCTTTGTGGAAACACCAGACCGACCTTTCCAGTCGTTTCACTCTATTTTTATTTTTCATTCCTCTTTTCTTATTAACTCACACCTGGGACTATTCCATCACGCTCAACTCGAAGTTTCTCCCCCTCCCCACACGACTTCACCAACAAATTCTCCCCTCCGGTGACCCCTCACCCACAGACCCTCCCTGCCCTTTGCATCTGTTCTGATGATATCTGTCGAATGGTTATATAGTGTTGTCTTGCCTGGGAGGCATTTCCTCCTCTGGTATTTATTGCGTACATGCGGCAGTTGTTTATTGCCACCTATGTATCCACCCTCATCGCCTCCCCATTGATTGCAGTAGTGTCCTCTCAATGATCGTAAGCCATTTGTTTTCATCCGCTTATAATTACCCCCTCCGGTAGGCCATAAAATCACGACGCAGGCAATTAAGACGCTTGATAACGCATGTACTACGACAATCGGTCCAATCAGTTACAAACAAAAACGTATTTTTGTCCACTTTGTCGTCCAAAATACGGTGGATAGATAAATGTTGATCAGGATCAGGGCCATATACTGTACGTGGCTGGATGTGATCCATTCGGTTTAGATCGAAACATAATCTACCCACAAGCTTCCCTCAAATAAGCAAATACATTTGCATTTTGCAATAACCTTAGGATATGGTCTTAGGCAATCCGGAGGCGGGTTAGTGTTTTTATGCATGGCCACATATTCATTCTCTCATAAGCTCATACCACGGTAGGGCACGTCAATTTCACCACTGCTGTAGCAAATTCCTTCACATCTACCAACTTAACTTTCATGAGTATGTATCATGTTGACTGTTCATATCTTAGATAGAAATTTAGTTCGGAAATATAACAACCATCTCCCCCAGGCACGACATCGGCGCATATACAAACAAAACAGCATCGCAATTCTAAAAGATGCTCAATTTTGAGAAATAACGACCCTCGACCCCGACCTCTCATAAATCTCAATCACCCGGAAAAGAAAGTCCAATGGTCCAACTGCTTTTTACCTAATTGCGTCACGCAATTAATTTTCCAACATTAAAGAAGTGAAGATGAAGCACTAGCCATTATTTGCAAAAATGCAAAACGCTTTCAAAAAAGTTGACGCCGGATTTAGAGAGAAAGAGAGAGAGAGAGACAAAGATAAAGAACCCAAACAACTAGAAGCAGATAATAACCCATAAAACCCATCAATATTGCAAAAAAATACCAATATACTATTTGTTGAGTATGTTAGCACCAGGAGATTTTTTTAGCGCAACTAAGGGCTAAGGCCGTTCACGTTATTCTCTCTAGACCAAAATGTAAAAATAAGCTCGAAGGACGAAAGGTATTTAGTTTCGAAATTCTCTGCACAAATTCCTTGTCTATTTCTAGTGAAGGTTGAAATAAGAGACGGGTTGAAAGCACAAAAACTATTTTTCTAAGCTTCGGTCTATCTAAAAGTGACCTGTGATTATAACAAATATTTGTCATTCCCTTGCAATATTATTAGTTCGCTGCGCACAATTAGACCATGAAGTGCAAATACATATTCTGATCCTAACCAAGAAAACCGCTACCAACCTAAGAGTAGAAATTCGCCCTCCTCGGTCACAGTTGTTATCCTCGGGTAATCGATGTGGACAATTCTCCTTTGCGGAGGATTATGATTATGAGTCGCTTCCTGCAATAACAAAAAAAATCTGTTAACTTTTGGCGCTTTCTTTATTTCGTGTTTTCCACGTCACTCACCGATGTTGGCTGTTCTCGACTATATCACAAAAATCTCTCGAAAATTATAAAAATACGGTGAATTTAAACTCATTTAGGAAACATTGTATTCTAAATCACATGACGATACTTTTTTTCCAACAAATTCCAGCAGGCAAGCCATGCGGCATACTTTTTTACTGAGCTACTGTAGACCAAACCAAACTAACCGGTATAGCTATAGCACTCCCAGCTTCAATCAAGCGGTGGTCCGAGATACTTGGGTGCGAAAGTAATTGTCTGTTCATCCACAAACGCTGACAAGGCGTAGAGTCCGTAAGCAGATTCACCCACGTAAAGAGTAGAAAATAGACCTGAAATGTCTCAAATAAACTTCCTGGCTTGTGCAAATTACACTAAGTAATACTTAAAGTACTCATTTAAGTCTATGCGAATATGTAAACTCACTCGGTTTGCTCGGAACACCCTTGTGGACCACATCCTCTTGACTCCACGAGCTATAGTACTCGAAAGCATTCTGAAACCAAAGAAATTGATTTAAAAAGTACACCCCATCTCCGTGTCTCCCATCATTCCTGTTCGCTTGTTCGCGGTTGTTTGAAACATCACTACTTTTGCTTTACTTCACATTGAGTGATATTGCTAAATTACACAACTATTTACTGCTTTCACTAAAATAGCCTCAACATATGTACTGCCTACAACAAGTAGCATTCTTGTTGAAAAAGAGCACGTCATTATAGTTTCAGATTTACAATCGGGAGGCGACAAATTCCTCGATTACAGCCCGAGAGAGGAACGAAAAGACGGTCATTAATATTGTGACAACCACTGTCGAACCGATGTCTCTCAATTAATTAGTGTGGACAGAGGACACAGATACCGCGCCGCCAAAACATCGCTTACAGCCGGTAAGTGAGAACAGATACGCGAATACAACGTGTGAGTTAAGTTACCGTTACATAGTGCATACGGTGCAGTGTAGACGATTGAATGGACCGCAGTCAAACTGCCAGGAACCCGAAAATAACAACCTTATTTAGCTGATGGCGGAGAAGGCGGTTGCGGTTGGCGGAGAGCACCGCGATCTATCTCAGGGCCTGAAGCGACCACCTCACCGCACCACTTCCTCCAAGTCAAACAGTAGTGGGAGGAGTGGTAAACGAAGTGCATTCGCTGGCAGTCGCCAACCCTCATCAGAAGATGGCAAAACTCTACGGTTCAATAATCCAGAGGAAACGCGGCGTGGCGCGTTCTCCATCGGAGGACCGAGTATGTGGAGGGCTGGAATGCGAAAGCTCTCCGTTGCGCCTGAGCTACTAAATCTTCAACGAGCTGGTTAGTTCTCGATATATAGAAAGTAGCAGGGATAGAACAAAATCCAAAGGTATTGAATTGGCACAAGTGCACGCCGTGTAGCCGTCGAAACACACAAAAATGATAGGGCGAAGGTGTATCTGTGTTTGTGATAAGAGATGTTGATCGGAGGGTAATTACCCCACTGATCATCCTCTCGACAGAGGTGAAGAACACTTTTTTTGTGTGAAAACGGGCGATCGTCAATTGATCAGTCGCTCATTCCCACTCTATTCCACTGCCCTCCACGATCATCTCTCTCTATTTCTTTCGTCCCATTGAAACTCCATTACCGATACGACTTACGACAATCCATCGATTCCCCCCACCTTTCCCCTGTATATTGAACAAGAAAGTTCCCAGTTTCTCGCAAGAAACCTCCCAAAAACTTGTTCACATATGCAAATAATGTTCCTCGACTATAGTTGACAATATCAGCAATGATACGCCCTGTTGCATTACCGAAAAAGTATTCTGTCAAGTATAAAGGTGAGGTACTCGTACAAATAGACCTGCCTGCTCCGACATTTTTTCAAAGAAAAACATTAAGGCCAAATTTATATTCAGGTTTAACACGGATACGGGTACGTGGTCATTTGAACTACAAAGAAATCCGTCAACGGTTCGAGCGACAAAGCACTTTTCACGGAATTTGCCACGCTTCACTTGCGCCCAATACACGATGGCGATATTTCTGGTACTCAGCATTCCTCATCTGTCTCATCTGCCTGATTATTCAGATTTTCTTTCTCGTCGTTAAATATCGTCAATTTTCAAAAACAGTCGACCTTGATGTGAGTTTTCAGTTTTTTATTTTTTTGAATACCACGTCTTTGTGCGAAAGATTTGCAGTAAATAAAAATTCTGTGCGAAAATAAAAATTAAAACATGGCGCCGTGACAAATGAGTTCGCACGATTAAGTTTTCTCAATATGTTTCTCTCGAATGTAATTTAAGTAGATTATACACACCTCCTTTAAAATTTTATGTTTTGCAATTATTTAATACTGTATTAACTGTATGCTGTTTCAGCTCAAATTCGAAAATGCTCCATTTCCGTCAATTACATTATGTAACCTGAACCCGTATAAGAAGAGTGCAATTATGCAAAACCCGGAAACAAGGAGAACGGTATGTATTTGTAATATTGTAGGTTGATATGTGAAAAAACTTTCACATTTAGAATTTAAATGTAACAGTTTCTATATTTAGCTAGAAGCGTTTTCCAAACTGCTTGGTAAAGGCGATAAAACAGAAGGAGCTGCGGCTCTCCTTCAAGGCAGTCTTGCAGCAAGGGGTTCGTACTTTGAATACGTTTTCATCACAGTTATTCATACACAAACATAATTCGAACAGAACGACGGACAAGTTTCAACTAGAATATATTTAGTTCGCCGGAGGAAAAGGCGAAGGTTAGCAAAGGCGAAGAATAGGCGATATCATCAAGTTTTCGCTAAATGTCTTTGTGACGTGGACCCAATAAGCGGAGAGAGGAAAGGAGGATGTTTGGCTGCACAGAAGGGAAAGGTTTCAATCGAATTTTCATCCACGCTGATGAACCTGCACCCATCAAAGTGTCTATGCCAATTCGATACCGTATCAAAATCGTTGTGGCCGTGCTTCCCATGTGAGTTTCTATATTCGTCAGACATTTTCAAACAGGATTGGAATGAATATGTTCATTTGCATTGCGTGTATTATGATGTGCAACAATTATCACGCACACTTTCAGATTCAACTTGGAAAGAAAAGCTTTGCTCTGAATGCGTCGAGTCGCTGGGACACTGTCCGATGCGCTTCTACAAGGGCAACGAACGGTACGAGGAAATCAAGGACAAAGTGGATATTTGTCTCTGCCACAAGGAGTACAACCATTGTGTCCAGAACAACGAGAACAACGTCATTCCCGAGATTTCACCTGATGAAGAAATTACGACTTTGAATATCACCTGCACATACTCAAAGGAGAGTTGTCGAAACTTGCCGGCGCAACTACAACCACAACAACCACAGAGGCACCAGAAGTTGTAGAAGCACTGGGATTCTCGGTGAGTTCTTTTTTCTTTTTGAACAAAAATTCGCTTGGCATTCAGTCACGTAATGAACCGAAACCATGTTCAGAATTTGACTGACGAGATCGCCATCGCTGCGCAAGCGCAGCAGAACATGATGTTCACTGTCGGAGAAATGGAAGAAAAAGACAAGCAGAGTATTTCGACCATCAAGGAAGATTTCATCAAAAGATGTTCGTTCAATCAGAAGGACTGCAGTTTGGACAAGTAAGTCGTTACAATATTAACAATGTCACCTATGATACATAGCACTAACCCCCTAGCAGGCCATCTCCAAATAGAAGCACAATTAAGGGCTTTAACTCACCAATTATTTCAACGTCCAGTTTACTGTCCTTATTGTACCCATCTACCAAGAATAACTATACGAATCCTGGTTTTTAGTGACTTCATGCTACATTATGATCAGACGTATGGCAACTGTTATACTTTCAATTTCAACCGGACTCAACCACTTGCGGCGCACCGGGCAGGAGCCAATTACGGTCAGAATTATATATGAATATATGTCACATGAGCCTAACTTACCGCATTTAGACTGAGACATAAAAATTTAGCAATGGCTGAAACTACAAAGATTCCCAATATATCTTCGTTTAGGATTGAAAGTGATACTGTACGCAGATATCAACGAGTACTTGCCTACAACAGAGGCAGTAGGATTTCGAATTACAGTCCATGACAAGTGGAATATGCCGTTCCCTGACGCATTTGGTTATAATGCACCCACTGGATTTCTGTCTGCGTTTGGAGTCAGAATGGTTAGTTAATCAGTTGAAGTCCTTCTCGTCGGGAGGAGCTGATTTCTTTTTTTATTTACCATACAACACGTTATTTGAAAAAAAACATGTTAAACAGTTTAGAAACAGTTCATTCGGTTGGGATATCCTTACGGCAATTGCAAAACACATGGGGAGGCAGAGGATGAAGAAGTGATCTACAAAGGATTTAACTATTCTGTAGAGGTAAGTTACATAAATTAAATCTGTAAAACAGTATATCTATCCAGTCGGACCAGTGAGCTGCTGACAGGTAACGAAAATTTCTGTTATCAAACCGATTACTTTCAAAATAGGGATAGGGGCTAGGCTGAGTTGTTTCGCATAGACTTGTGCTCTTTTTCAACGAGAAAATGTTACGTGTTGTATGCAGTACATATTTTGAGGCTATTTTAGTGAAGGCTGTAAAAAAATATGAGATTAGTCTTCAAATTCAGGCATGCCACAGAAGTTGCACACAAAAGGAAATAGTCTCGCGGTGCGGTTGCGCAGACCCAATGTACCCAAGACCTTTGAAAGGTGGGGTTGTTAATTGCAAGGCTACGGATCCAAGAGCCAGAGAATGCATCAAGGACGTTTCAATTGAAATCGGACAGCAAATTGCGGATGGAACCCTCGAAAGCTGCATCTGTTATCAACCTTGCGAGTGAGTACTATCCTTTCACAAATACTACGGTCGAGGTTAACAAAGAATAAAATCAATAACGCTTCAATATTCTTACATCCAAAAGGATCACTATCCCTACAGTTAATGTTCTAAGGAGTCCGAAGTCCGAAGGCCGCCACCACTTTCTATTGTGAATTGTGACGTGTATAAAGGACCCTAATTCTTCAGAGAGACCAACTACGAGGTTACATACTCAGCGGCAAGATGGCCCTCAGGTTCGGCCAACGTTATGGAATGTAGCTCAGGGGACTATCTTTGCCTGGAAAAGTACCGCAAAGAATGCAGCCATGGTGAGAATTTTGATTCGCTACTACCTACGTCATTGTTACTAAAAATAAAAGTCATTGTTTTGAAAAACAACGTATGCTCCTAGGTGCAAGTCTTCTACGAAGAGCTCAACTACGAAACTATGATGGAAAGCCCGTCATACACGGTAAGACAAACAAAAACATTACTTTACCCCAGTGTCTAAATCTAAATGGACTACTGTAGTTTACACATGTGATTTACTGAAGAAAAAATCGTAAAGCTATACATAAATTTCATTTAGTTGACAAGTGCACTCGCTGATTTGGGTGGTCTGACTGGTTTGTGGATCGGAGCTTCCGTCGTCAGTTTACTTGAAATCGTCTCACTTATGATCTTCACTGCCCAAGCATACGTTAGGAAACGGAAAGAGTACGTTCTTGTTGCTTTATATCATTTGTGGATGTAATACAGAAACCAGTAGATAAATAAAGTCTAAAGTGACACGAACCTACCAGGCAGAAATCTAACGGGCAGAAACAGACCATCTTGCCCTGTAGAAAAGAAAATCGTCCACTGTTAGAATAAAGATCATAAGATCGTACTTTTTCGTAACGTAACAGATATCTTTTTAGAACAAGTTCGTCGAATCCTCCCTCTCTCATCGTTCCTCTTCACAAAACAAGTACCAAGCTCTCCGTGCTGGATCTACGTCAATCCCTCTCCATCCCATTCGTCGAATAAGACCCGCTCCAAAGCAATCATTGCTGGTTCTAGACGAGATGCCCTCTCCAATAATCGAAGTGACACCAAAGTCCTCGTCAAGTTCGCTTTCAAGGCCCCCTTCGAAGACCTCAAAAAGCAGTACACGGTACATACCGCCGGGCGAAGAACTCCCATGTATGTGTAAATACAACGAGATGGGCTTCATCGTTGTCATGAAGGCAATGTGTCCAGTTCACGGATACATGGTGAGACGAGGTTATGATTACTCATTAACCAACAGTGAAGAAGACGAGGATATAGATGAAGATGAACAACTAGAAGGAACAGAGAGAACCGATCACCACAACGATGTGGAGGCGTTGATACAGGGAGATAATGCTCCAACGGATGCTCACGATGAGGAGTAGATATTTAATTTATAATAAATACATTCACCATCATCTTTGAACACACATAAATAGGTTTTATAGGTTATAAAAGAAAACAATCAATTGATCCTCAGCCGCTAATGAGGCACTTGTTTCACATCCGATACTCTTTTCATTCAGGAATTTTCGAATTTAAATTTTTTACACTGTATCGCATGTTTTTTTTTACATTTTCGTAGTTTGTATTCAGATACGGGACCACATCTACACAAAATACAATAAACCATTAAATTGAGCATATTGCCAATGTAGACACAAAATCCCGTGTGAAGTATTGTGATCTTCCTTGAGTTTGAGTTTACGGTAGTTGAATGTGAATAAACTTTCTAATTGTTGGTGTGACAATTTTCGTCAAATATCATCAACTGATTTGATGTACATTACATATCAGGATAAATGTTAATGGTAACTATGTATAGACTTAAAAGCAAACGTTGTTCACCTTGACAAGGTTCTCCATAGTCTCCTTCCCGATCACTGTATATCGCAACTTGTGCAGACCATCATTCTGAAATTGAAGCGTGACAGTGACAGCAGAACAGGAATAAAGCATATAAATCTACTCTGATGATCTAGAAACTGTTTGAAAGAGTGTTTGAAGTTCCATCGAACATACATCGAATCACATTAAAGCGAAATGCCCCTTTGGAAAATTTGCATATGATAAGCAAATCCTATGTATCCTAAGCTAATTTTGTACGATCGTCCACGGCAATCGTACAAAATTAGCATAGGATACATAGGATTTGCTTATCATATGCAAATTTTCTAAAGGGGCTAGCATTTCGCTTTAACTAAATACAGTATGATACGAATGTTTTGAATTTTGAGATATGCAGAATGCAGACCAAAACTGAACTAGTCAACAACAATAAGGACCAAGGAACTAAAGAACCAAACCCAATGAAACATAATGTTTCGAAAAATGCAGATAAGAAAATGACAACTACTTATTATCGTCCATCAAGCTACAGACCTGCAAGAGATACATAGCCACAATTGGTTGTCCGAGGTCCTTCTCCCACAGTACTCTTCCTTCAGTATCCACAGTGAGAACCTGGCCAGATGAAGATGAGGCGAAGTGTTGATAGGGATAGGCCGTGTCTGCTGCAATAATGAACATTGCCACTTACGTAATTTGGACAGTCTCAAATTCAATGTATTCTACACCTACCTACACAGACTTAAAAATCTTGAGATTGCTCTGTAGTCTGTAAACAACAACAACCTCAAAAAAAAAACCTCATGTTTACCTGACACTTCTCTTCTCCACCACGACAAAAAAAACAGCTCTAAGCAAGTCAATCTTGTCCCTAGCTACAAAAAAGTACGATGACTCAGAAGGCTGTAACATTACGATTTGCTGGATGGAAAATAAAATTCGAGAATGAGCAAATGAAAACTATGATAGTTGATCGATTGATTGACATAAAGGAGAACGGCGTTGGTGAAATGTTGAAAGAAACAGTTTTAGACTAAACTTACCGGGAAGTAGATGAGAAGAATAATCGGTGAATGTCGCATTCCACGACCGATTCTTATTGTCGATATCGAACATACTTACGTGGTACTCAGTACGCCCAATGAATACCTAAACCGAACAAACTTTTACAATGTTCACTTGATGTGTTAGCTTCGTTTAACATGTACAATTAAAGAAGAGTTAATAGAACGACGTTTCTAAATAAATCGATCCAACCATAAAACATGAAACACAAAACTACACCATATGCATACACCCCAATTTCCAAGTAGGACCGAGAACAAATGAATCCAAAAGACTCACCGCGTGTTGTTTGTTTGCGGGACAGACACGTTCTGTAGTTGCAGAAGATAGTGTCTCCACCTTATGTCCCGTTTCTGGATCAAGGACCAAACCACACGTCTTTTTTGTTTCCTAAACTTATAATTATATAAAGGAAACTTTAAAACTGATATTCCATAGACACATCATATGGTCCGCCAATATCGTCAATAGACATTAGTTATTAGCGAGCGCGAGAAATGACAAAACTTCAAACAAAAAAAGTGAAATAATTATACAGTAAACACCCTGAAACAATAACAGACCAGCATAGAGCACTCCGTCGTTTCCTTTGCACGGGGAAGCGTGCACCAGTTGGGGGATAGAGAACGGTAATTTCTTCAGTGAACCCTCTTTTAAAGTATAGAGGGAGCCGTCTTCTGGATTCGGTAAAAAGGTGAATCCTTGACGTATAGAAGATGGGGCACGAAGGACTGGGTCTAAACGGACAGTAATGTATCAAAGCGGCTCGATTAAAATTACGAGGAAAATCGACGAATCTCCGAAGCAATCAGAGCATAATTTTCGTGCGCACTGCGTAAATGGTGGTAGTAGCTAAGTAACTGGTAACGGGATCAATTTATAAGCTGACGTAACAACGATATGTTTCACCCAAATATTTATAAATCTGGAATGGCTTGCGGATCTGTTCAAAGCCACTCTGCAGGTTGTTGGCGCGTAATTTTACCCCCAGGAGGTAACAGCCTAATAAGAGCAAGAACAGTTGGGCAAGGTTTAGATTAAACTAAAAATCGTGATTCGAACTCGGCGCTCGTTAATCAAACAAGTCATACGTTTCGGCAAAAAAAAAACTAGTGCCACAATAAAGCTCACCTTCTTTTATTTGCCATTTTATTTGGCCGGTAGCTGTATCGAGAGCTCTTAGGTGCCCGTCGATCGTTGATACCAGAACTGTGCCAAAAGAGTGACCTTGGTACGGGGCATGAACGACCTATAATAACAGTAAATCTCCAGAAACTAATTAACGCATTTTTTATGAATACACCTTTATTCAGACATCAAACAAACACTAGAATGAGGAATTACTAGGCAGCTGGCACTTGGCACAATTAAAGAGGAGAGCGAAATTGTGAACTCACGTTATCAGAGGCAACCGGAATAGAAAGGCACTGCAGGAGTGCGACAATAACAGTCAACACCAGCATAATCCATATAATTAGAAGTCACACGACCGAATGATGAGCGAGCTGAAAAATCAAAAAACAAAACTCAATACTCCAAAGAACCAAAAAGGGCTAGGCTGCGCCTAGCCCCAAATGGTGCTTGCAACGGATGAAAAGTTCGTTAAGAAATTATGCCAACGCAAGATTAAGTGTGAATTCAAAAATAAGTGCGGATAATATTAATGATTGCAAAGTCCAAGAATGATTCGAAAGTTCTAAAAAAAGCGGCAGGGCCAATAGCTCACGCACCGCTCTAAATGCGCATCACGTAAGGGGTAATTACCTGTAATTAATAACCATTAAAAATAATAAAACAAAAGGTTTTCTTCATTTGCATATGTTGATGCAATTTGTTCTACAGATTTCAGCCACGACAGCTAAATAATACCGTAATAATTGTGTGTTTTTTGTCAGAATCGTGTGGTGTTGCATCAAAACAAATCTCACATTGCACGATTTCATTCTTCATTTTTTTCTTCTGATTTTTCTTGCCAATGAATATGAAGTTTTAACTTTACTTCCTGTTTGTTTTTTGCGTTCCATACGTTCATTTTTCATAGTTCACTCTCGTGACGACCTTCAAGCATGTCAATTTGAATGTCACTTGAATGCCTGGCTCGGGATATATGGCTAAAACTGGTCAGCTTCCGCGTTTACTGTTTTTGCTTTGTAATTTCTCATCAATAATGTTTTCATTTCAGTAAATATGTTCGCTGGTTTCCTGGATATTGCTCGTAAGGACGTGGACATTTCATCGAAAGCTCCAACGGCCCTGACTTTGGATCTTCATGTGGAGTTTATTAACAAATACACCGCAAACCGACAAGACTACGAATTTGTCATGGCCGAACCGCTTCGCATAAGCGCTATGTATTGGTGTGCGAATGCCCTCGATCTTGCTGGCCATTTGGATCGTCTGAATAAGGCCGATGTCTTGGAGTACATCCGTGAATGCCGCCGTGATGATGGAGGCTATGCTCCCGCTATGAATCATGATAGTCATCTACTTCACACTCTATCTGCCATTCAATTACTGATTATTTTTCGATGCCCTCGACGAGTGTGACCGAGATTCAGTTGCCAATTATGTGAAACAACGTCAGAACTCGGATGGGTCCTTCAGTGGGGACGCGGCAAATGAAGTGGACACCAGATTCTCTTTCTGTGCACTGGCCACTCTGCATCTAATCGGCCGCCTTGGACGCTGTTGATGTTAGAAAAGCCGTCGACTTTGTCGTTCAGTGTTACAACTTTGATGGTGGTTTTGGAACTGTTCCAGGTTCTGAGAGCCATTCCGGTCAGGTTTATTGCTGTGTCGGAACTCTGGCTATCACTGATAATCTTCGTCTAATCGATATTGATCGGACTGCAGGTTGGCTGGCCCAACGTCAGTGCCCAAGTGGTGGGCTTAATGGAAGACCGGAAAAACTACCAGATGTTTGTTATTCTTGGTGGGTGTTGGCATCTTTGGCCATGCTCAGAAAACTATCGTGGATTGATTCTTCCAAGATCAGCTCATTTATTCTGGCCTGTCAGGATGAGGAGGGCGGTATGGCTGATAGACCTGGTGACTACCCGGACCCTTTCCACACCAACTTTGGACTTGCAGGCCTGGCACTATTCGGACATACCGACCTTCATAAGATCGACCCTGTTTTCTGCATGACCAAGCGTTGCTTGAAACAACTCTCTTTTGTATAATACACTGCATATTTATAAACTTATAACTATTTATTTGAAATACATTTTATATGTGTGTTCGCGTCCAAGCGTTTCTGTGATTAAATTTATGTTGTCTATCGAAGTTTTCTAATGTTTGCTGACATACATGTTTGCTGCGGGTTTATGTAATAAATATTGGTTTCAGGTTAACCATGTTTAATCGATTCTCGCAAAGTACCGACGACAATTTTTGGTTGGAACCATTACTCACGAACATGAGAGAGGTGCGTGATTGTGTTTTATTTCCTTTCTTTCCAATTCCAAAGAATATTTGGTAATTTCGGTTAATCAGATCACGTGGGCGCACTGTGTACGAAGATATTTCATTTATGGGTACAAAAAAATACTCAGTTGTGTCCAATTTCCAATTAGCTAAACGTGTAAAACACCTGAGACTGAGGCTTACAGCGCACGAAATGCGTGTGTTTCAAACACAGTGTAGCAGGAGATCATTAGAGGAATAAGCGAAAAGTAATTGAATCTATTTGCTGTTTGCCGAATACCAAAATATATGTTATTCTTTTTTTTCAGGTTCCTGGCGGCGATCATCAATTGAATCCATTCGATTTGTCCGTATTTGATGATTTGGCCACGTCAATGATTGTGGATTCTGCACTCAAATTCTCCACACATAAAATGTTCAAAAGGTTTGTGAGGGTAACACTTTTCTTAATCGCCTTCTTCTCGGGATACGCGTCTAATCTGGCAGCGTTAACCCGAACTTTTGATGTAGCAAATACAGAAATATGGAACGAATGTTAACTAGCTAAGCTAAATATGAAAATATAGAATAAGTAACTTCCGTGTTTGCCTGTAAATATACTACAGTGAATGGAATATATGGCCGAACCATCACTAAAGAAAGTTGCACCCATGCTTCTTATCTACATACTTTGAAACATTTGGTATTGACGGACCTTTTTTAACCGCGCGTTTGGGTCCCTGGAATTTTAACAGTTTATGTACTTCCCGAGATATCTGGCCATTGACATTTTGACATTTTTGGTGACATTTTAGTCTTATGTAGAAGTCTCGTATTATCATTATCAGCGATAATGCTCATGCTATTGTTCTAGGAGAAGATACTTGAAACTGTCAGAACGGGAGCAATGCGAAGAAATAATGAGCAACTTCCTTCAAGACCAGAACTTTACCAAGACAGTCAGACAGTTTTTATCGTTAAGGTAACTTGTTATTTCTCTATACATGTTTTGCTTTCTGATTCTGACTTTTTGAAACAGTTTTATTTTCCAGTTTCAGCACAATATACATCCAAAGAATTTTTTTTAGATCAGTGCGCGCCATCATGTCTTCGTATTCCGAAAGCAGAAAAAGAGAATTTCGTGATCATGTGGGTACTCATCTAATACTATGTCTTCCAAAGTAGATCCAATATTTTTTAAATGTATTTTAATAATAATATCCTTACTTACTAATTAAATATGCGTCCGTGGATGAAGTAAGAAACAAGGCATCTATAGAACGCAAACAAATGTGTACATCGATGTTTTCAGCTCCTACGCTTTTTGCAAATGTTCTGCACGAAAGCGGGCTTCACCATTGCTGGATGTACACGATATTTAGCAGAACAAAACCAGGGAGCGAAATTGATTTTGACGAAACATTGGTAAGATTTTGCATGGGATGTTGAGGCGAAAACGAAAACTTATTGCTAACCATAAGGGCGCGTTTAAGATGACCGAACAAAAGTGAAAGAAAAAAAATCCACTTTCGGTCGTTCGATGACCGAAGAGAATTTAATACTTAAAGAAATAGAAAAAATAATAAAGTAATCTTTTTACAGGTTTTGTCTGAGTCTCTTGTTTTTTTTTTGCACTGTCTTTCAAAAAAATCCTTTTTGTCCATCCTGAACGGAAGAAATTGACTTGTTTTCTTTCTTTCGTTCATCTCAAACGTGCCCTAAGTGAAATGAGCGTACTTTTTTACGGAGACGTGAACATTTCGTGTATCTCAGTTCAGTGGAGTATTCTGCTTCACACCCACACGCGGTCACGAACTTGACGATCTGCTCCTCAGGTGACTCTAGTCTAGGCCCGAAGGCGTGCCCTTTTCTGTGGAACGGGGCTGGCCCGTTACCGGCCTTAGAGGGTGCCCTGGGTACGCCCTGAGGCTTTTGTGATAGGGCCACAAACGGGCCGTTTTGAAACGGGCAGAAAAAGAAAATACACCGTTTTAGCTAACCAACCACGAACTTACACACGGAAACACAACATACATAAATACCTAGAACTTCGCAAGACAAATGCACCGGACAGGAATCGAACTTGCGACATTAGCTAAACACGTACTCCAAACTAGCGCCTTAGACCACTCGGCCATACCGCGTATGGTCGTCTCTGCTGGTTGCGAAATATTACGGCAGCTGCTTCACAAAAATTTAAATCCCAACTTTCGCGCGCTTTACAAAATGCAAGGCTACGGCAAAGTGCCATGTAAAGGGCACGCCCCAGGTTCGGACCGACATTTTCCCCGTTTGTGGCCTTATCCCGGCCTTCTACAATTGAAGGGCACGCCCTAGGGCATATTTGCTTAAATGCATGCCTGCGGGCCTAGAGTCACCTATGTATAAAGTATACGTCCACATATTTGAGAGATAGAGAGAGAGAGTGATTGTTTTTAACTGTACCCTACTTTTGCGTTTTTCAGGCAACGCGGTGAAAAGATCAACCGTTTGTGTGGTGTGATATGTGAATTGTCGCCAAAGGAAGAGGAGACTTTGTTGAAAAAAGACGAGAACGATTTCTCGGTGATGTACAGCACAAGGTAGGCTGGTTGTTTTCTTCAAAACTAGGTAAACCTATTTTAGGACACTCTTATGTGACTAGTGTGACACAGACAAGGACACTCGAACCTATGTGTCAAACTTCCAGTCGATGTGTCATATTGGTATTATATAGCGACCTTTAGTTTACTCGCTGTTCTTTGACACAGTCCGTTGTTTTAGAAAACAATGCGCTCAACTGTGGCTCGGCCCCGGTGCATACATAAACCATGACTGCCGCCCGAGCTGTCGATTTGTACCCGACGGAAAGACAGCCTATATTCAGGTATGTTTTTTTAGTTTCTTCTCGCTCATGTAGGACACAAGCACACAAGTAACGTTGCGTTGCGGTTGCGGATGAAATTTAAAAAATTTTGGAACTTCCAGAAAATGGGAAGCAAGTTTGATCAACGGGGCAGGGGCATAAATGCTATGGGATCTAGGAAAAGCAGCACGCATTAATATTTTCACTCGCGTTCCAGAACAATTGTTTCTGAAAGCGATAAGTATATTTGATTTTGATTAGCTTTCGCTTCGTCTCGTCCCGTTCCCGTACTAAATGTCCGAATTGAAAATATTACAGGCTCTTCGTGATTTGAATCCCGGAGATGAAATCACGTGTTACTATGGAGACGACTTTTTTGGGGACGGCAATGAGAGATGTGAATGCGTCACTTGTGAGAGGTGGGAATTTGCATGTACAGGCTTGATCCCCTTTAGGGATTTAGCTTGTTTCTTGTAATGAAATACTTCGAAATCGGAGAATTATTACAAAACGAAAATCACACATCATACATTGTAGAGTGACTGAATGAAAGACATCGACATTCATGGTTTTAAATAATTCAAAAATCGAGTTTCTCTTCTCTCTACTTTAAAAAATGCAGGTCGTGGTGTATTTGGTATTTGGTACTAAGGAATTTGAACATAGCACCAAAGAAAGTTCATACTTAAATTATGCGGTTATTTTTTTTAGGCGTGGAAGAGGCGCCTTTATGGTAACGGACGAAAACAGCGACAGTGTTTCCCTGAATAGTGTGGAACTTGGAGAGGGAGAAGAGAAACGCAAGGCCAGATATGGATTGAGAGAAACTGACTCCAGAATTAACAGAACCTTGTCTGGAATCTGAGAACCATGTTCTGTAGGCATGATGCATGAGAATGTATTTCTCATTAGGTACGCTCCTTCCCTTGAAAGCTGGTTTGATTCTTTTATGTCTATAGTACACTCGTGTAGTGTTTGCGTTTGCGCATTCATAATCCTAATTCCTAGCCTAATGTCCTTCCCTAATTCTGAGAATTGTTTTGAGTCCGGCTGCTGAGCCCATTCCCTAATGCTTCTCCCGTTTCCGACCCAGTTTTTCGTCCCTAAGTTCTCAGTTGACTTTGCTTATTTTTGTAGTTTTTTGTTTTTAATTAGCCAGTAATAATTGTTTAGATATGTGTTGAGTAATAGTGTGCTTTAGTATGACTGTGGGCCTGTGACCACTAGTAGGTGCTGTATATAAGTAACGCTTTAGTAAAAGTGACCTAGTATTCCTGTCAATCTGCCCAATGCTGTGAGAGGCCACCATTGATAAGTATCTAATTAGTGAAGCGAAAGGGATGGAGATCCTTAGAGGATGCTAGTAATTTTATGATTTCAAATTATTATAAAATTAAATTAATGATTTTTATGTACTAGAGTACAATATGGCCCTGGATGAGCTTTCCTTTCCGTTTTTCATTATTTTATTGTCCATTTTAAAGCGAAATGCTAGCCTCTTTGGAAAAGTTGCATATGATAAGCAAATCCTATGCTAATTTTGTACGATTGCCGTACACGATCGTACAAAATTAGCATAGGATACATAGGATTTGCTTATCATATGCAAATTTTCCAAAGAGGCTTGCATTTAGCTTTAAAGTTTTTCATTGTGTGTTGGTATTGTAGAACAAATCAACACATGAGCTGGAGTGATAGAAAGCTGGGGAATATGTATACGCTAGTTTCCTGATATATAGATTTACATATTAGTAGTATTTATTTCTATAGCAGTTTCTCACTGTTCCTTAACTTTGGTTTTTCAGAGCTCCAGTATTGTTTTGTTTATGTGACCGTCCCTGTCCGTGCTTATTAACTTGTATTTTTAATTTCGTGTCTCTTTACTAAAGCTAGCATTATTCCGTTTATTGTCCCCTTGCTCTTTCTATTCTTTTATTTAAATCTCAATACTTTTTGTAGTGATGGGCGCATAGGTGTGCTCTTCCTTCTTTAAATTCTTTGAATATCTCATCGGACGCAGGTGTGTACATGAACGTGTATATAAAATGATGATGAACGATAAACTGCTTTCCTTTATTTATCATATTTTTGGAATTGTTCGGTCGTGTAAATTTGGCAATGAAAAGTGCTCGCGATTACACTCTGGTGAAAGTACCCCCTTGTAATGTTTAATTATTAAATATTAAATAATGTGGGCATGCGACGTTCTTTTATTCAGATCCTTTACCTATTTAAATTTTTGGCTGTGCTGTCATGTAAGCCTAGGCCCCAGAGTGGCAACACACACCTGGTCCTCAGCGCGCGGTTGACCGGCTCGTGGGGGCCACATGTGTGCCAGGAGTGCGCGTGCTTGGACATGGGAAATGTGTGTCAGGAGCGCGCGGACTAGGATATGGGTAATTGTTGTCCTTGCGGCATGATGTGTGCACCATGGCTCGGCGCACTTAGGTATCTGGAACGAAAATTGGGGACTTTTGGCTTCTGGAAGATTTCTCTTTTTGTTTCAGGAAGGGGTGCTTCTTGATTTTTTTGCTAACCTTGAAATTTAACAACAAAGGTGTGTGCGGGTGCACGTTGCACGTACGCAAATGATCTCCATAATCATAATAGAAGGAAGAAAACTATGATATTTATTTCTTTTTTTTCTGGCACTCTCGCTCTTATTGTCTTGTTTTGGTAACACTATTGATGTAATAATGGGCGTTGACGGAGTCGTAAATATAAAAAGGGGTAACATTTATACGTGCTGCAAATTCACCCCAAATAAGATGAAAACAATCTTCTTTATTTCTCTAGTAATTGTTGTAACACAATGCTCCGTACGAGAAAAGAGGTATGCTTTATTCACCAAAAATGCACTTCTTTTTCTTCTCATTGTCAGGTAATAATAGTACATTTTTTTCCTTTTAACGTCACTTATTTCTGTTCATTTCTTTGTTTTTGTAGTTCTGGAACTCTAGGATGGTTAAGATTAAAAAAGTTTCATATTTAATGAAACGCTTTCAACGCGCACTTTGCACGAAATAGCCTAACAACGCGATAGTTGGGGACTTAATCTTGTCAGCACCGATCAAGATTGAGTTTGCGAACAAAAATTGGTCGCGCTCTGTTTTTTTTTTAGAGCTCGTTCAACGTGAAACTTGGCGTGCAAGCGGCAATGTTACGGCGTGTATGCCGCGTGGAAAAAGTTGGGTGCTGGCGTGCAAGTTAGCCGCCGTAACGTTGCCGCTTGCTCGCCATGAAGAAGTAAAGTTGCCGCCTGCCTGCACGTCGAACTCACGCCATTTCGCCTCGGACTTTTGGCGTTCAAGCGGCGTGATAGCGGCGGAAAATTCGCACGCCATTTCCATTCCGTGTACATTTTTGCACGCCGTAGGTTGCCGCTTGCACGCCACCTTTCGTCAGTGTAGTCCTTTTATTTGCTAAACGTATTGTTAGTACTTTAGTGAATAAAAGGACCTTGCAGATCTCCCTTCAAGGGAGCTGTGGTCGGTGTGGAGAATGTTGGATCGGAGCCCAATCACCCTGAGATGTCACCATCATTAGCAATGAACTTGGAGAGGAATAAAGTGAGTGGAGAGGCATGAAATTGGAGAAATCTGTGCATTTCCAGTTGGCGCACGTGTGGCACACCTGCCGCTCTCTTCCAAAACATGCGCCAATGCCGTGCCCTTGGGTGTTCATGACGCAACCGAGGAGTTTGATCACAAGATGCTCGTTGAACATCATTGAGAAGTAATTGCATCTAAGCGTTTCAGACCCTTCGAGGCAAGGCACTTCCTGAAGCAGTACGAATGATGACAGAGAGGTATTCTTGGGTACTTTCTGAGAGTTTTTAGAAAGAAATTGAGGAAAATCTAACCCTGCCTAACAAGAAGTGCTGTAAATCCCTTACTTAGTGACAAGGAGTTTTGTCTGTGAATTAACTAATACAGTGGCCGGGACTGTACTAGCCAAAGCTTGGAAACACGTAATTCGAAGTGAACCGTTTATTGGTACACAATGAGTGGAAAAGGTTTTATGAGCTCCTTGAGATCCGCGGGACGGGGGGCTTCCTAGCCTCGCTACCGTTCCCAGTGTCGGGGATTCTTCTGTCCTCTGCGCCACTGGCCACTCCGCTCCTGACTGACCACTATCCAACTCTCACTCGATTGACGAACGGTTTATTACGGTACCGTAACCGTGATCAGTATTAAGGCACTGTCAGACCCTAGGCAGTTTGGGAAACTCTGCCAACCTGTGACGGTTTTATAGAGGAACGTCCGCCTCTTTGGAGTCAGTATAGTGGAGATCAAGAACTGATATTCAACTCCTTTAGCAGGAGTTTATATTACTATAGCTACATGCTAATAGTTACGGTAATTAATAACCAATATATTTCTAGACTACTAGTGTTATCGATTACTTCAGAATACGTTTCTAAAGTTGTGACAATAGGCGCAACACTCCCAAACTGAGAGTTCTTTACTATTACTTTCTAATTCTTCTTGGCATCAATAAGTCCCTCTGTATCAACTAATAACAAATGGTTGTGACCAGAGTCGCAACAGTCTGTGTCGCCGTCCCGAGTGATTGCCTTGCGACCCGTTCTACCCTATTTTCTCTTATATCTTAAGTCATATTTGGCACTATGCGACATATCCCGGCTCGTTCTGAAGCTCTTCACCTTGCTTTAGTGACCTGAATATTCTTGGAAACTGCAGATTTCTCGTCGGGGTCCATGTAAAAATACAGGACCACGGCAATTTTCCATATAATTGTCTTACAGTTTCCTGCGTCTTGTCTACCTAAAGGTTTCTAATGTTCTGATTTGAATGTTTGCTCTTTGTTACTCATAAACCTCACTTGATTGTCAATCCTAATATATTATCAGAGATTCGAAAGGAACAGAACGAATTGCCGGGGTCGGCACGGGAGACGTCGACTTGGAACAGAGAAGACCGACCGTCACACAGAAGGGGTTTAAGGTTAGTATTCGGTATTCCTAAGGGTAATGTCTAAGGGTCAATTTCAGGTTAGGGTAAGCTAAGGTTATAGGGTAATGAAAATCGAGAACCTGGCACGTAATTGGAGTCCGAACAATGTGGAACCTTGCGACGTCGCCGCGCCAAGGATGAGGGTCCGCCACGGCGGGGCCGCGCACTCCGCCTAGGGTGCAAGGCGGGTGCGCGAATGTTATTGACGCACCTACGGCGGTCTCAGGGCGCACCTGAGCGCATGCATTGGCGCACTCGCCGCGGACCCTATAAAAAGTGCGTTGCGGGTACGCCAACTGGAGTTAAATTTCCTTTCGCGCACCTGTGGCGCATCAACCGGTAGTGCGCCGCCTCGCTGTGGCGGGCCCTCATTTTTGGCGCAGCGATGTCGAGTTTCCCCAGTGGAATGCAACTATAGGGATATAGCGGCTTCGTCAATTGCATACATGAGATAAGCTTCTCGAGCTCATTGCCAGTCTGATCTGATTCTGAGTAATTAGTTACGTGAAATGGTTAATTTAATCTCATTCAGCCCGAGTCTGTGGGCGGTACTCGATCAAGTACCGATTGGCACGGAAAGACAGTAAACTTGAACGGCAGAAAGATCGCGGTGGGACCGGGAACATTCACAATCAGTAACCGACCAACTGGGACCCTGGCACAGAAACCGCACTAATCGATATCTGGAGAAATTTATTTTGAATAATTAATAAACATTCCTATATTGCCATAAACATTTGTTTCTGACGTCAAAAACAAGGGCGCGTCTGTTACTTTTTCTTTCGAATTCCATGAACTTGCTCTCACTCAACACCGAAAAACAGCTGCGCCTGTTTCTCGCCGCGCACTTCGTTGCTCGCGATTTCACACAAGAAGATAGAGCGAACTCGCCGCGCATCTTTTATCTCACACTGCATCGATTTTGTACTGTCGTTCAGTATTCGCACCATGTTCTCGCCGCGAACCACCTGATAGACGAAATTCTCACACGTTGAAATTCAAAACAAACAGAAAGCATATTTGAGAGACTTTTATTTATTATGTACCATTTCTTCATGATTATTAATATTTTCACTCTTCGGCATCCGTTTGTTGTTTCTTGAAGTTGTTGTGGTAGCACTTGTTCATTGAGTCCCTCAAGTCGTAAAGAGAAGAGAGATAGTCATCGGAGAGCACCGCGTACATTGGAGTCCTCTCGCATCTGAAAGAAGAGAACTATTAGCCACATCATTACAATAATAGTAACCTGCGACACCTGTATATATAAACGGAAAACTGTGGCTCCAAAAATATTTCACGCTCCCGGAACTCGAAGACATAAGTGACCCCCTAGTCATGCTCGGCTACATGATAAGATCCGATGTATCTACGCCTATGATTGAGCGTGGGGATTTAATTTATATCGTGATTAGGTCATGGTGTAAGTGAGCCAAACCACACACTGTTTATCCCTTACTCGTTAAAAGTTGACTGTAAGTAAGGAAACTGACACGTCGGCATGTGGGCAGCAGTCCCATAACATCAAACACTGAAATTTTCGCACTGATGCTTCGGTTCTAAAATATGTCTTCAGAAATTCGATGTTAGTAGTTTAATTTGATAATAATTTAGCATAGGGCAGGAAGTAAGAAAGTTTTATAAGTCGCTGTGCTTATGAAGCGAGAAGTACGTGCGCTTACGTTTAGAGTAAAACAAAATAAATCAGGCTGTAAGCTGGTAGTAAATCAAAGTCACTGCGCAAGGACGACACGAGTTTTTTGTTCCCTAATACTTATTATCGCGTTGCGAAGCATGGTGTCTTTTGGGTCCCTATGCTCAACATTTTCTAGTCGTATAGATGCTAACCAATGAAGCATATTTTCAGTCTTAGGGTTCGAGCGAACCTGCAAGAGTTGACATTTGGTGCAGTGAATGGTACGTCGGCGATTTGAGCTGGAGTACAAGTGCGATCCTGTAATTCAATACGGAAATTTGTAGATATTCTCAACTTATACTTTTCAAACTTTTTATAATTTATCTTCAAACCTGTTTTATGAGTTCTGCGGTTGCGTTGACTTCTTTCACACAAGAGCGCATGTACGCATCGGTCTAAATCAATATCTGAGAAACTTTGAAAAGCAACAGTACTATGACCATAAACCAAAAACGCTACAGGAACCAAAAAATACCTAAGATAACGGTTATGTAACTAACTTTTAAATAGTAAGATGTACGAAGAAATCAAACCTTCTCCTGTTTCATGTGCACTTCCTTGACAAGTTCTTCGTGCAGAACCAAACAAGATGCATCGATGTGATCCAATGGTTTAGTCAGTTGCAAGTACGAAACACTCCATAACTGCAAAGATTTCAGACTTTGATGGGTGTCATGCAAGTTAAAATATATGTGTCCATTGCCTACGCGAGTTATTTTGCAGTATCTGATATGTTCCAGACAATAAGAGCTTCTTATGCTTGCGGAGAGAAATTTTTCACGACAAAAATTTCTCTCCGCAAGCATAAGAAGTCCACACATCCATTGATATCGTTGGAGTAACCAAATCAAATAATATTATCAATAGTCCATTTTGGAAGGAAAATTATGAAAATTAATATAAGCCTTACATAATCCTCTCCGCGACGTGGAATTCCATTGATCGCATTGCATTTGTGACGGAACAAATGCAGATCGTTTATGCAATTTAGATAACGAGTACAGAACTTTTCCACCTGGAACATTTACCCGTTCAGTTGATTCAAAAATGATTAGCTTCAAATATGGTCATAAATTTATCAAGCTACGATCTAATTATGTTGCCAAGTCCATTACCGTCTGTTCACTGCGTTGTATTCTATCCAAATTAACATCAACTTTGTTGAAAATTGGAGGCGCCAGTGGGGGAAGTTCTGCAAAATTAGTTATGTTTATAAGTCATGGTCAGCTCAGCAAAAAAAATACTCCACGTCAGGACATAAAATGAATTCCGTAAAATTTGTAAATAGAATAAATTACTTTTTATGCCAGTCGTGGGTCGGGTTGGTATTGTGGAATTTCTTGGTGAAATGTCTACAGTGACAACAGTTCGAACTCCTTCCTCTTGTTGTAGAGCGACCTTCTTATTAGAGCTCTGATTACTTTTCTGAAACGACGTTTGTATGTACAAATACGCAAGATTAAAGATTCTGGATCATCAGTTTATGATCGAATCTAGTTTTATTCTGTTGCATTAGACTCAGTGAAACTTCCCGCAGTTGGCGCATCATTAGCTCAATTGTGGCGCACCTGCCGCACCTTTAAAACGTACGCCATGCTTTCGCTTGGCTAGAAAAGCACTGTACTTGGACTTTGAACCCTTGGTTCTATTTCGAAAGTAAGCTACTCTGGTGTCCTCACCTCTACATGTGATTGTTTACATTCTGCTAAACGAATGGCCATCTCATCCCGGAGGGCACTGATTGTCTTTCCAACATTCGTATGCTTGGCCTCGCTCTCGCACCTCAAAGTTATTGAATTTTAATAACCAATGTCATTGTTGTTGAATGGTTCGCAAGTATGCATGTGACACACAATGCTATGGGTTTGGGAAAATAAAATGCTACCGTAATACAGTGGGTATGTTTTTTAGTAGCGGAGCTATACCTCGAAGCTGGCGCGCAGCATTTGAGTAGTGCCATACATCTGGTGCTCACACTTTTAGCAGACTTCCAACATTCCTTCGATGTTATAATATCCTTCGTTTGAGCGAATCGTTCATTCATATGGACGGAACAATAGTGTTGCTGGAAGAATTACATATGGGAGGAAACATTTTTTTGTTAGGACACTTACAATTAGGCGTATTGTTTAGGAGTTGGTATTTACATCTTATCGTTTACCGATTCCTAAGCTGTTAATGTTATGTTCCAGAGCTGTTATCGATAATCTAATATACAACATGAAGCCTAAGTAAGAACGATAGGAACTAAGACCGATATGTACCATTTATGCTTATGAGCGCTCTAAGGAACCCTAGAACTTGATTCCAAGTCCATCCAAAGTCTAACAAGGCACACGTGTACCCTTTGCATTTAGAAAAATGACTTACTTTTTCCTCATCTATGTAGAGCCCCTTTCCAATAGAAGTTTTGATGCATGCTGATACTTCGAGGCGGTTTCCTTCCATTAATTTAGTGAGAAATGCGTATTTTGGACGAAGTTCTTTTGCACAAAATCCCTCTATCGGAACAGCGGATGGGATCTGAAGTTGATTTTTAGTTGACATCGGCGAAACTCCCGGCGTAAAGAAGCACCTGGTCCCGTTTCAGGTAGAGAACCCGGTACGCGATCCGGATCGCGTACCGGGTTTTTTGCTGACTCGTTTACCGTGCGGCACGGTACTTGGCTACGGTAGATCTAGATGTGGTAAAAAATTACAAACTGTTGCATGAACAAGGTTTCAGTATCTAACAATAACAATAGGAAGTGATTCTCTGTTTCAGTTTCAAGAAAAGAATCAGATAAATGACAGTAAACATTGAGTCCAGAGGCCATATTCACCACTCCGATTCCCTCGGGGAAAATAGTCCCTGGGGACAGAAAATAGCATTCTAATATGAGAGACGCAGAGAAAAAGACGGTGAATTCCTCATGGGGAATTGAGTGGTGAATATGCCATCTGTATAATGTCTTCCTTATAAATACTTCCACGGCTTTATTCCGACTAGCGCTTTCCTACTAGAGATCAACCGGGAAGAAAAACTTATAAATTTAATATTTCGCACAATATTTTTTTATGAACCAATCGTTGCTCACCGTTGGAAATGCATTTGGTGGTCGTTTCACTCCATTTTCCATTTCGTCACAATTTTCCACAACACTTTTCAAGTTTCGCATACATTTCATGTATTCAGAGCACGTGATCGACATGAGCAGTGACTGGAGAAAGAAAGGTTTACTTTTTTTCTCACTGATATAAGTTGTGGAACCTGCTCATGCTATCATCTTTGGCACAATAATTTGAATATTATAGTTAATGGTAATAAACTAAGAATCTCTAGCCAGCACAAACATCGTGTAAACCAACGATGTCTGACCTTGAGCGAATTAGGGGAACTCCGAGACTAATTATTTATTCGGAAATGCAACCTTTCATATATATCTGGTGCCGTAATTGTTCCATTTTGTGCAGAAAACAAGTATAACAATAAAACAATTGCGTCTAATTCTCGTCTGACACTGAAATGAGAGAAACAAAATCCAGTAAGTAAAAAGTGCTAAATAGTGACTTACTTGCTTCACTGTCTCTGTAGTCACGAGAAAGGTGGCCAGACTCAATAATAAACTAATCATTTCTATATTATAATAGGTTTTATTTATTTGAATTGAATTGAATAGAACGTAGTGAATATATGAAAATGAGATCGTTGGTTCCATCCACAATCGGAACATCAAATCTGTACCCTTTCCACCTGCACCATTTTCATTTCTGATCTTAATCTATACATAATATATCGTTCAATTCTGCTTCTCTCGTGGTTCCTTTATATGTCTCTTGATCTCTTTTTGTTTTTCATCTCAAAATGTGAACGCTAATTTACAAACTTTCAGTAAATTAGTTTTTTTTGTTTGATCAGCCAGTTTTTATTCCACTTGTATTTCAGTTTTATTGAAAAAGGTTGAGTATACAATAAAGCGTCGCGTGGAAATTAAACAATGTACATAAGCGAACAAGTGAAAACATTTTTAAGGAAAATATAATTTCCTGGCAATTGTTACATGACCAGAAAAATAATAATGAAAACAGTACTAATTAATAATAATATGTATTATTTGCTTAGTCCAAAGCGTGTGGACCCATCAGGTCCACTGACAAGGCATATACATCTATAGGGCGACAGGGTTGGGAAAGAAGCCACAGGGCGGAGGACTTCTTTTGCAGGAGCCATTCGGCATGCTTATCCAGAAGAGCACGGCTGGAATAGAAGTTTTGGAATAAACTTTGATACAACAATTGACTGATACTCAAGGAAACACCCAGAGTATACATAACGCGAAAGTTCCGCAAAGTCGCCGCAGAAAAAGGGACAAAACCTCTGAAGGGCCCAATTTCGTGCCTAATGTGTGCAGTGGTCAGCGAAAGTTCTATTATATAACTCCAGAGACCATATTCACCATTCAATTCCCTATGGGGAATTCCCTGTCTTTTTCTCTGCGTGTCTCACATTAGAATGCTATTTTTGGTCCCCAGGGAATATTTCCCCGAGGGAATCCGAGTGGTGAATATGGCCCCTGTTCGCGCAATTGTGACATAGCACCCTCTAATAATGAGCCAAGGGGGCGCCATATAGTTGCGTCGCACCCTTTTCCCCAGTAGGTGCGCGGAGATTAGACAAGCCTATACGTCGTGATTACACCGTACTGAATATAGAAAAGTACACATAAAAGTATTATTACCGCGTCTTGATCACATTTTGTTCCCAAACTGAATACGGTGGAAGTACTGCCGTGTCAAGAACCGCGAATACGGTATCCATATAATAAGTGACGAAAGCGGCGGCTTGCTCGCTTTCAGGTTTCTATAATACATACTTTTAAGCATGAAAGGGGAATATGCAATACTAGATGATCGTGTTATTATAGTTTTCATTCAAAACATTCAAAATCAAATTGTTTACTTGAATCTAATCAATGAGAAAGATCCGGACAGCATACGCGAGAAAGCATTTCACAGTAGCACATGCTGCATATGCTAATTAGGTCTTTAGGTTACTTGATGTTCTCCAATGGTCAACCCAACAACTTGTACTAACCTTAATCTGCTTCATCTTGTGATTAAATGTCTTTCTCAGGTAATCGAGTATATCAGGTTGGTCGGCAGCACGAGGAAATGTTGCAAGAATTGGATCAGATATCAGTTCTGAATTATACTTAAAACAATTTCATTTCCGTGCTCGACAACAGGTACCAACGCAGCGGTTCTTATGTTATTCTGTAAAATAATAGCCGAACCTACAATAAGGAAAGTAATAGTTTAGGAAGGTTAATAGTAATGACCATTAATTAATTAATAAAGAAAAACAATAAGTCAATAATCAATCAATAATCAATATCTACCTGCCGAAAAGACATCCTCCCTGTCCCGAATCAGAACAATTCCACATCTTCTTCTATAGAAAAAGGCGAGTTGAATGAAAAGGGGATTGAATATAAGAACATCCGGCAGCGAACTGAAATGCAGTGCTTTCACGAGCGCCAAACAAAAAACCCAATTGGAAAACTTTCGCTGACGAAACTTCGCGACAGAGCAGCGATATATGAGCGCGACAGCTTGGCGCGCGTATGGCACACTTGGACATTTTAGGAAAACGGAGAGCCCGAACTTCTGTTTAGCGCATTTAGCGCTAAAATTACGGTACAAAATGACATACTCCACATGGTGTACTTGATCAGCAGGAACGTCGAGAACACGAAGTACTATCTTACGTTCGGTAGGGGCGCCTGGAATTCACAGAATGTAAACTATGCGGTCTTGAGATCCGTACACGACCATCTGGTTGTGCGTAGTAGTCACTCTTCGCCAAAAAGTGAAATACTACTTTTATCTTATTTGTGTCGATTGAGGCACACAGGAGGCATCGGAAATAGTCGTCAGAAAAATAAACCAGCATGTGGGATTGATGCGTATATACATTTATAATAAAGCCCCTCCCCGTGTCACCCTTCAACATTCCACACTATCGCAAGGTAATTACTGTAAGTACATTAATCTCGGTCAACAAGAATACCTGGTGGACCTCCACGATCGAAAACATCCTCATACTTCAAATTTTCAGCGTAGGTCCTAAGTAGACAAACAATATTAGTGTAATCTTTCCTTATTTAGTTTTATATTGGGCAAGGAGTTAATTTATATACTAAAATAACTAAATGTCCAAACAACCTACTTGCTTAGTAGGGCACATTCCCCATTTGTGTCCAAAAGTGGAAGTTTAATACTTCCTAGGGGTTTTTCCTCAGCAGTGCCGTCCTGTAATTGTATTTACATTAATATGTATGAGAACTACTTTGTTAATTAACAACAAAGGTATGATAGCTGTAGATAACCGGTTTTAGACATGCCTTTTATTGTTTTCTTGTTGTTTCTATTGTTTAAAAACCCATATCATATAGTTGTGTGCTTGATGCCAATAAACATTGAAATATTGAAATTCTGCTGAATTCAGTGTGGAATTCATCTTCTAAATTTACCGAAAGTATATGAATTAGTATAGACAATAAATTGAGTGACTTACGTCTCTGATCATGACAATGGAAGCTTCGATGAGCAGCACAACTTGTTGTTGTTTATAGTTGGAACGGACTAGAAAGTCACTGAATTCCACAGATTCCATTTGGTCGGAAGCCTGTAATATTGAAGTGTAACTACAAGACGAATCAAATACACCATAGAAGTCAAAGTGTAACTTATTAGGATATCAAGCACCTCGTTTATGAACAGTAAAATTAAAACCTGACAATTCTTTTATGGACAGGAAGAGTATGCCGTGCACAAAGAAACGTTGCATGTATGAAACTAACCTTTGTCACAAAAGTCCACACTCCATTTTTACTCTGCGCTCTGATTGTATGCACATTGCTAACCTAAACGAGAAGACACATCTAGAATTATTAGTTAAATTTTTTGTAAACTTCTGGAAAATTAATCTTTTACACCTCAAGACCGCAGTCTTACACCCTTCACTCTTCCGAGACTTTTATCATTCAAAACTTTACTCAACATCAAATTTGTTAGAACAAATATGACTATTCAGAGAATATATAGAATCCTAATAAACCCACAATTTGTCTTCCAGTCCTATTCGTCTGATCCAGAAGTGCAATTCTAATGAGACAAGTGTGCTCCTTGTCCAAGGGCATATTCTCCAATCGAACCAGACGCACGAACTTCGACATACGAACCCGCCGCTTTCGTAACTTGAAAATAATGTCTTATATTTATAATGACATCATAATAGATCACTCTCCGAAGGCCCATTCATAAGACGAATGGAAATCTATATTTAGCATTAAAAATAAGTTAACCATATCTCAAAGATTCCAGGGCGGGACTACATTAGGAAATAGTTGAGCTGTCAGTGCAAACAAAATGTTCTGGCGAAGGAGTTTCTATAAAGCATATTCATAATGGCATATTTATATGTTACCTTATCATCATGGAAGTTCCAGTACAAATCGTGAAATCCGAGGTTGGACTCGCTGAGTCGAGGTGCCAGGTGACAAGCATTGGTTAGATGTACATCCTTGGAGAGGGCATCACCCAGGCAGGTTGGACGAGAGGAAGTTCTCTGAAAGGAAAGGAAACGTGAATAGATATTAATATTATATCCATTTCACTATGTCCCATGAAAGACGCTATTCATACTAACGTGCTCTCTAACATCTGCTGTATGTTGCTGTTGCTGTTGTTGTTGTCGCGGTGCTTCTGGTGGACGTATTGTAGGCCGAGTCATGGGAGATGGAGGTCTTTCTCGCATAGAAGACGGCTATAATCAGATAACAAATATGAGATTGTGCCACTTAGGCCTAAGCCTAAGCCTAAGCCTAAGCCTAAGTCTACAAGTAATCATCTATCAGGTATACAGTAATAACACCATTGCTGGGCATCAGTGTGATCCAGTATTAAATATGACGAAAGGATGGATACTAGATACTACTGTACACAAATACGTCCAACTCTGGGTATTCTCCGCGTATTTTTTACCTACGTCTTAGGCCGTTTTCACACAAATTTAACGCTGGGGTAGGTTACAGGCGTCTCCAATTAAGCATGCTCTCTCAGCTTTCTCTGCTTTTGACGGGCAGCGAGAGAAGGCCGAGTGAGCACGCTAAATAAGAAGACGCCTGTAACCTACCCCATCGTTAAAATTTTGTGAAACCGGCCTCTTGAAGCCAAATAAGTAAATGTTTGCAAACTTGATGCAGCTTATTTCAACTTCCCAACCTCATTTCTTCTCAAGTGTTCCTGTGGAGCTGCTTCAGTTTCATCGAAATGCTTCAGAAATGTTTTGGGAACTAGTCCACTGTGTCCCATTGTATCCATAGCAGTCCACCAACCATCAGCTCTGAAATATTGATTTTTTAATTCATCTGTATTTATTTAATATTTATTTGGGTAATAAAGCTCAGCTTTTTCCTGGTCATTAGCATATAAGTTATCATTAATAATTAATAATTGTCTCTACCTCGTTGCATTCACAACGATCACGTCCCCCTTCTTAATAGCTAAATCTGAGCTTCCGTTTCCTTTGAAGTCGGCCAACACCTGGAATAACTCGCGTCATCAACAATGAAGGTTATTTAAATGCACATGGGGTTCCCTGAGGCAAGAGGTCCTATTACCGTAAACATAAAACTTTGGCGTCGCTTTTGTTTATATTTTAATGAAAATAAAACCGACCAAAAACCTGTTGCCTGCAACCACTCTTTGTGGAATTGACTGTGACTGTGGTGCACCAGGCTCTGCGAACTCTGAAATTGATCTCACGGTGTGATGTTACAATTGTGGAATAAAAAAACTCGAACATGCAAACTCTCGAATACGTAAAGTCTTACATTAAAATTTATTGTGTAACTGACCATTTCCTTGTGACGTTGTGGTGGCAGGTTCTTTTCTAACTTGAATCGGCCTCTGATGTTGTCTTTCACCCTCCGCGCCTTCATCAGTACTCTCGTCGGAATCCTTTCCACCTTCGTTTCTTCTCATTATCTGTGCTCTCTCGGCAATAGTTCTAGTCGGCATAACCATTACATTGCGAGGAGAATTGTCATCATCGTCGTCACTATCAGAAGCCTGAAATCAGAATCTATATCTCGTCATTGATATAGGTAACCAGAGTTCGATCCATGTAACATAAAAAACGCTATGCAAAAAATATGAGAAAAGCGGAGTGGTGTCCATGCTGTACATTCGCTACATCGGATCGTTTTATCCCTAAAAGTAGAGTCACATTTCCCACGTTTTCTGGATTATAAGGGCTGGGGAAAATATGGCTGATCAGAAAAATCCAGAGTGATGTCAATCTTCGTTATTTCGAAAGTATATGGGCATATTTTATGATGTAATTTACGGTATCAGTTTCAACTTAATTGTTGTGATAAACAAAGTGGAAGCACCGTTCCCACCTCCGCATCGTACATTATACTCTGTGCTCGTGCTCGCATTGGAAGTTTCTTCTCCTCGACTCTTACTTCGGAAGTTGGCGGAGCTGGTGCCCCAGCAACTTGACTGAAGTTAATATTTAAAAAGTTGTCTAATGTGATATTCATCATCTAATCAAAATCACAGTTGTCATTGTGAAAAAGCTGCTCCGAACTTATCCCTAAAAAGAAATTATTTTAAATAGTACCTCGAATGCTCCATTGATTGTCGTGATGAACTAGGACGTCTTGTGCCGGCAAGCTTGGTAACTCTTTCCTAGGATTATTGGATAAAAAACTGGTCGTATTGGAACTCCACTGGCTTCAATAATATCCGTCAGCTATCTATAAACTCCAATCATATTGAATATGCGGTTCAGTAGCCAATTAGCAGCCGTAACCCCTTAAAGCGAAATACCGGCCGGTTTTTGAAACGCATCGAGTACATCAGCATAGTTATGCAGCTTATGCAAAGGACCATAAATTAGAATAAAAAATCGAGCTAAATTCGAGCAAATTAAAATTAAAATTTGTTTTACGCTTCAAGAGCGTGCACCTTTATTCAAGGGTGAAAGTACAGATTCAATGTTTGCTTATGACATGTTCCGCAGAGGTCCTGATCAGTATGCGACGAGTTCCAGATGACAAATTGCTCGACGTCTTCGGGCTAGGGCCAGGAGGCCATAAATGTGTAAGAATTCAGCTGTCCACGATGCATTTCAAAAACCGGCCCGTATTTCGCTTTAAATATTTCAAAAACGTGTTCATGCAATCCTGTTCACCTGCAAGCCAGAAAGTGCTCTAATTGCCTGTTTCTTCTTCGCCTCTTGCTCTCCACTTTTCATACGGATTCCATCAACACGAACGATGTAATCTTCCAGTTGCTTTCTGAAGAAAATATTTATTTTGAAGATATTACACCACAGGACTTGAACCCTCTACTCTGTGGGTTCTGGTCATGTTTATTTCATTCATGTTCTTTATTTTATGTTTCTTTATGACGTAAATAAACCCTTTATATATATACAAGTACAGTATTCCAAAGAGTGCGACTGCAAGTGTAAGAGGTATACCGAAGATCCTGCAAGTGTATTTAAAGAAAATCTAGTGAAATATGTCTGGTAATAAAATCCTACTTCAGATCAGCAGCTCGTCTATTTGTTCCAGACAGATTTGAGTTCGATGTGCTTTCAATTTCCAGCTTTTTCACCTAAAATTCATTCAATTTTATTAAAGAAAATGAAAATTCGTACCTAATGCACAATTCGTATCTTGCAAAAGAATCAGTGTTTTATCTAATAGCACCACACAATGATTCAGGACACTAACCATAGAGTCAGGCGATGTTATGGATATTTCAAATGGCAAATTAAAGTAGAATAATACAAAACTAACATTTTGTTTTTGTTTTTTTATCAGGTCATAGCCAATGATTATATTTTATGTTTGTTAAAGCGTTTATTAGCAGATTTCACGTCGAATTCTAATTACTTTCAATTTTCAAAAAGTAATAAACGTAAACGGAACCTGTGTCTCAAATTGTGCAACTCTTGCTTGCACATCTGGTAGGGAGAGAATTTTATTGAATAGACTCATAATGGACGTATTTCAGCAGAAAATAGGCGATACCCATTTCCTTTCCCTGCGCTAGGCGGAAACGAACCCTCGTTGTCCTGGTAACGCTGTGGTCAGTAACCAGTGGTACCGACATAATCGCTAGCAACGTAAACAACACTAATTATAGAAAGCTTGCGATGAATACATATAAGAGCAGGAATTCATAAACCAATTATTTGTTAATAATTACGTGTACAAATGACCCGCAGATTTTTACCATCACCAAATTATTGTACATGGAACTCACAACGTCCACTCACGTGAAATTCGGCGTGTTTCAATAGTTTTTTTTAAACGAATGCCCATAATTACTACTTGTTAGTTATATTATTAGACACAATGAAAAATAAGCCGCAGTTTTCAGAATGAATTCTTCACTAGGGATGAAACCTTTGTGTCGGACCTTTACGTTCAAACACGTACCACAAAAGCGCACCCCATTTCTGCCGCGAACCCGTTTTCCGCTAGAAGTGCGCGGCGCGACCACGGTTTCATGCGGGTGCAGGAACAGCCAACATCAGATCAAGAATTTCACTTCACGCACACATCAAAAGTACCAAACAAAATTAGTATATTTATTCCACATAACAATTCAATAGCTACAATTCACTAATCATAAACTACAACTCTATAGCGCCTGGCTTTTAAGATCTCTTGAGCATCTTGGGCACAATTAGTATTTTAACGACAAAATTACATTAGTTCAAAAGCCAATTCACCAAAACAAACCATTCGTTAGCGTTAAATTTTGAAAGATATTGGAAACACAGAAGGTGAGTTCACTATTATTAATTATTAGTCTTATTTAAGTACAGAAAGATAAGCCCTGTCGAGCAATTCAAAGAAGAATTAATTAATCTAAAACATTAAAACCACAAACCTAATTACACCTAAAAAAAATTCAACAATTCTAAACTAAAAAGTAACGGAATGTTTATCCTTCGCAATTCTCTTATTTCTTCTCAATAGCCGTATAAACCGCATCTTCCAGCCTTGTATAAGTACGACACAAATGTCCGAGACCCGTCTTTAAACCATTCGTAGTGTAAGCGATCGTGATCTGAAATGAACAAAATATAAGACACTACTATTACTTTTCATTATAAATTCTAGACACACCCTGTCAATAATGTTGCACACATACAAAACACACCCACATTAGGTATTTTGTTTCAAAACTTTAAAAACAACATAAATTATTGTATTTTAAACTAAAACATACCTTATTGACCCAGTCATACTGCACCTGTTGACATCCATGACCCGTGTGTCCCACTGCGAATTCTGCCTGAAACGAGATGGGGGTTTCAAACGTTTTTTTTTTGTTTGATTAGAACTTGCTACTAAAATACATGACATTATCGAGTCAATCGTTTAGTTGTACAGTAGTCTTGCAGTCTAGAATAAAATATATCCTGTTTTCAAAACAAAACAAAAACTTTCAATGGCAAAGGTGTACGGTATGCATCAATTGGTAGTAAATATTACATTATCCTTAAAAACTAAACTAATGATCATGTTCAACTCACATTTGCCCTATTCAGGGGGAAGAAGAGCAACCCATTCGCCTTGGCCAATTTATCCCTCATAATAAAGTCGGTGGTGTTGTAAAGTGGTGTCACAAGACGTTGGATCGTGTCTTCTGAGAAAACATCCGTGGTGCTCAGCTAAAAGACTTGGAGTTACATATATAAGGATTGTACGTAAACATGGAAAAGCTAGCTAGAGCTATTTCCCCAAATACTCATTCACACAACCACCCGTTCAAAAGGCATATTTTTATAGCAACTTCTACCTCAGCATAACAATAACAAGTTATGTTCAACCCAACGCACCTACATGCATCTCTCAATATGAATCTTTGCCAATTGAAATAAACACAAGTGTAAGTCTAGGTCTATAATCCAGACCCCAACGGCGTCTAGCTACTGTACCACAACCATGCACATGCATCAACGCTAACCTTATCAAAGAGCTTGGCCAAACTTCTCGCGTTTCCAATTCCAAGTGCGGCTGCTTGTTCAAGTCGCTGATAGTCAGGGTTATTCAGTGTACAGGAGTGGACAGCCTTCAGCCAGTCCGGGTTTCCAACAGTTCGAGAGAGGGCAGACTTCTAAATCTACCACTTAACAAACTCCGATCAAGGGGAAAGCACGCTGAGGTGCTCAGCATTTTCCTTATAGAAATATCGCAAACCACATACAGTTAGCTCACGACAAAGGTCATAGAAAACCCTGGAGACAATAAACACGAACATCACGGTTTCCAAAGAAACGCACGAAATGTGATGGTAGTAAGCATGCAAGAAAAAGTAAAACTACTAAATAATCTGAAAACAATACCTCATCCATTAAATCAAAAAGTGCTCTGAAATAGCGAAGGACTCTGTAGTCACGGGCCACCTCACTCAATCGGTCCAACATAGGAGGAGTAGTGATACGGGCCACACGGTAGTGTTCAGTCAAAGGGAGCCCAATGTGGAAGTCGATGTCTTTAAAGGGAATACACATGTAATCATTTACTTTTAAGTCATAACACGGATGGAAGATGCTATGATATAAAACGACCAATAACATCATTCAGTCACGACTAACAGAGTGCAACAAAACGCCAAATCGGTACACGCTCAATTCACACTTACCGTATTTTTGACCGAATTCATCTTTGAAAAACTGTCCAATACTCCTATGACTCGGATCGGCATGTCGCACAACCTGGTCCACCAGCCAGCCATATCTGAAGAAATTATAAAGGTTACAAAAGAGTGATATTCAAACTATGCATGTTTTGTAGATGCCATCAAAGAACAATCAAGACATGCGAATTAGTGTGTTTAATCTGACCAAATACAACCCTATAATTATATGTGTGAATAAACACAATAAATACATACATATACATTCCATACGAATAAATACTATGTGCCAATATTATCAATTTAGAGTTATGGTAAGTAAGATAAACCCTTACGTGTAAGCGTGATATCCGACCTTCGACCCCGCTGGCCACTTTGGCTTCTCGTTTTCAATAACTTCACGCATTTTGTCCGAGTCGCCAGCCAATTCAGGGGTGATTACGGTGTCGAACCATGCGAGACCAGCCTTAATACATAAATACTTTGATATACAATTCCGTTTAACGATCTCATTTAAGCATGGATTTAAGTTACGCAGTGATGTAATGCTTTGTTAACAATGAGACGCACTGTCGCACCGAAAAAATTGCATAATGCAGTCATGGGGTAGATCTGCCTTCAACATAGAAATGCCAATGTTTCATATTCAGGTATACTGTAATCGAACCAATTGGTGGCGAATGTTTCATTTATATACCGTAAAGGCATACTGTAGTATGCACAGAAAACCGGCCTACTAATACTGGTGTACTATACGTAATACGTACCCATAAAATGGGCGGCGTTCCATGAAATGTTTTATGAATGCGGTATTAAAACTGAAATGAGCTTTGAAACTTCCTTACCGTGTGAGAGAGGATCATTTGCAGTGTAATGTTCCCCTTTCCGTGTTTGGAGAATGCGGGCCATACTTTGGCAACAGGGTCGTCGTAACTAAAACACTTTTTAATGGTATTAATAATAACCAATGCAGAACGTAACCACAACTCAACCATACAGAACAGATGAAGCATGTCGAAAGTAGTGTTGTATATTTCATCGATAGACGTTTCAAATTTCAAGCATAAATTACAGATTAGAGATTACAGTAAGATTACCAACCCAATATATCCTCTCTGTACCAGAAGGGCAACACACAGTGCAGCGACTGCTTTAGTTGTTGAAAAGACGACAGTCAATGTATCCTAAAGTATACAGTAATGTGTGAAACATAATGTGTGAAACAAACTGTAATGTGAAACAATCATTCACATTCTATGTTTAACGTAACAGTGTCCATTTTCCCTCTTAGAAATATTCACTTTCTGTCTCCTATACGGCCACTACCTTCCAAATTAAAATACACCATTAGAGATTATTCCACTGATTCGGGTTCTTATCAGCACCAGCCAATCTATACCGTTATCGCATCAAGTTTTTCACAATGAAAGAAAAATGTACACTCTAAACTTTCACTGATACTCCCAAAATTGATTTATGTCGGGAAATGATTGGACCCCCCAAATATCCGACTGAACAAAGTACAAAGTACAACGCTTTTTTTACGTTCAAAAAAAGCACAGAGACATTCTGTTGGCTATAAGTGCTGTTTGTAGTTAAAAAATGAGAAGGTCAGCGGCTATAAACTACAAACAGCATCGATACAAAGTCCATACTATACAACGCTTTGCTTTCCAAATACCAAAGTGATGCGTAGCAATCAGAATTAAGTTTTTAAGAAAAATAAGACTTTGGGATGCTGTACATTTAACCTAAGAAAGCTAACTCCACTAAGGGCATTACGCACTGTCGACTTTGTGATTCGTTGACTCTCAGAAAATCGTTTTCACTGTGATCGACAAGCAATTCACACACTGACCTGTTTCCAATTACGCGCCGCTTGTACATCGGCGTATCCACCCCACAAATCGACAACTTTCACCCCGTCACGGTACACAGTGAGGGAGGATCCATCTCTTTCCCAACCATCCTCAAAATTCTTCCTAGAAGGGAAGCGGGTATTAGTCTTCATTGGGTTGTCCCGTCATTCATAACATAGCTTCTTTTAAGCACAGCAACAACAAATATGTATTGGTCACAATCACAGCCCTGTGGATTTAATTACATTCGATTACGGTACGAACGGAAATAGTATTTTCGCTAAAAAATTAGCATACAAACGACATACTTTCTTCGTACTGAATTACAACGTCAAGGTGACACGAAACTATAAAGGAATTAGTAGAACCCTAAACATACCTAAATGCATCTGCAACTGCTTGGAATTCCTCCGCGGTAGAACCATCAACAGTCACCTCCAGATGTGTATAGAAGTTTACTCGGAGGTATTGAAATATTGCAATACCAACTAAGACAAACCACACCCGAGTAGGAATCAGTCCCATCGTGGCAATTGAGGGAAACAGGACCGCCTCCCGGACGAATATATCACCTTAGCAACGCCCTGTTGTAAGACTATTCACAATCTGACAAAAAAAAAACAATGATGAATCGAACTGAGATAAATATACGACCAACTGAAGCCACATCCTCCGGTTAGCTCTACAAATTGAGGGCTTACAGATACGCAAGTTAATCACGATAAACTAGTGAAACGCTACAATCCATTGACGCGAAACTACAGAACTCAGTCCGGAAACACATGACCATCCCCTCACAAAAACAACACATGTAGAAACAATAATACAGTTTATTTCACAAATGAGGATCAAAGGGTAACAACGTAACAAATAAACAACAAATAACAGTAACGACGCTGCATTCAACAGTTAAATCAACAATTTTTCTACATCCTCCTTAATCTTCTGGATCTGACTCTTAAGTTGAGAGCCTTCGTTCTGAATGATCGACACAGCGATAACTGGACGAGTGACACCGCAGGCACGTCCAAGAGCTGCCTTGCTTTTAACAAACACGTATGGGACATTCTTGTCTTCGCACAACAGAGGAAGGTGCAGAAGGATTTCAAGTGGCTCAGCATCAGCAGCCATCACGATCACCTAAAAATGTTAAATACTGCTTTGAATTCATAACGCATTACACTCGGAAAGTTCATGGTTCGGTGTAGCTTGGTCTGGAAAGTTTCCTTATATAACACGCAAAATAACTACAAAAAATAAGAGTACCTTACAGCTTTTGATTTCATAAAAAGAGCGACAAGATAGATACAAACCTCAGCAATACCACGATTCAGAGTCTTCGTTGCCTCATTGGCACCTTTCTTCAGCTGCTTATAATTCAAAGACTGCTGGATAATATCCAGAAGCTTCTGCGAAAGTTTCGTGTCTGCCAGAGGATAGGCCTTCGGATTCACTCCATCATCGGCCATTATTTTTGCTTCACCACGGATATACGCGTTAGTTAATTACCCTGAAAAGTGAAAACGTCTAGCAGAGCTCAGATCCTCGAATTCGAAAAAGCGCGGTGGCACGTTCAAAGAAGAGTTTCAAAAATGAACGAAATGACGGCATTCAAATATTACATAAGTTTCATATTATACACGTTTTCATACACAAAACAAACGATCACCAGGCCCAAAAAAATAACTTCGGACAAAAACGCGCTTGTTTTCGAATGTTTTAGGCCAGTGGTTGGTCTCGATGCGAACACCATGATGTGTCAATTACAGTAATACGACAAGATGCGGAGTAACAATTGCCGCGTCGCGGTTCCCGCGTTGCGTGCTCACAATTTTGGAAAATAGATTGTGTTTTTATATATTATGGTATGTGGGTGTTTTATTTTATTTTATTTCTTCTCACAATCTTTATCTTCTGAGTCCTCCCGAACGTTCGATGTCTGCGCTCGAATGTCCCCAGCAGGCGATAATTTTCCGCTTTCTGATTTAGCTTCTAATATTTCTGTCAAACTCTCAGGGCGCGTTCGGGATTGCGAAAAGAAAGAAAAGAAATCAAAAAAGTAGTTCGGGATGGCCGGTCGGAAATGTAAATCTTTTCCACAGTACATATAGTCCGTGGGCACAGAGACCACTTATATTTAGATATGCAGAACTATTTGGAGACAATTTGAATGCCTCTGTGCCCACGGGCTATGTGTACTGTGGAAAAGATTTACATTTCCGACCGGCCATCCCGAACTACTTTTTTGATTTCTTTTCTTTCTTTTCGCAATCCCGAACGCGCCCTCACTGCGCGGTGCCCTTTTATGTTGTCTCGAACACCTTGAACTCCAATGAATCGTTTTCGCACTGGTTCATTGTCATGGCCGGGTGTTTTCTGGATACGTCTAGCCATCTCACTTGCTCCTGTGCTCCAACCGCACAAACAGATTTACATATGATAAGTTCTAAATCGTTTCATATCTGCTTCAGAGACTGCCGTATCGCAGTGTGTTTATGGCTATATAAAATGGGATCCGACGACAAACCCGGATTTCGCGTTCTCCAAGTCAGCAATATATCTACTCATGCAACGAAAGATCAAGTATATCAGCTATTTCAATGTTTGGGTCGCATCAACGAGCTAAAGGTAAAAGGTTTACTATATACCGTTTTATTTGCTGAGTTAAACATCTTTGTATTATGTATTTGTGTGCTTATACACACGTTTATAACCTTTTTAATTTCTCTAATTTATTTTAGTTGTATCCGTCTGACATCAATGTGTCGTCATCGACTACCCAAAAGTTTGCATACATTCGGTATGATGATACCAAATCCGTGGAGTTGGGCCAACATCTTACCAACATGGTCCTTATTGACCGGGCACTGGTTTGCGTCCCTTCAATTGACAGTACGTTTTTATTTCGGCAATTTTGCTTTCTGAGCGAGTTCTCAACTGTGCACTTTTGTGGCGTACAAATCACGGGGCGTAGATAAAATACACATCCATTGCTATGACTCTTGGAGACTTGGACGGGTGTTAGATCTTTCTTTGTTTTAGATGTAATACCGGACGAGAATACAGCACTGAGTATGGGAGGACCACCACTGCCTGGCCAGAGGGTTCTGCCGCCGCACGTTGTCAACAAAGTCCAAGAGATCGACGGGTCTCAAATGGTATCCTCTTTTCAATTTTGGGATTACTTATTCTGCACCAAAAAACCGCTCTGGCTCTCTGAACTTTTGGTACAAACATAAAGGGATGGTACGACATCCCATGCGCTATTTCCTCCAAAAAATATTTTTTTTCGCAAACATTGAACCTTCGCTCCTTTATAGTATTCAATTTTCAGCATTACTCATGGTGATCGTCCACACAGAGCCGAACCCTGTCTTCTGTTATTTTATAGGTTTAGGGTTTCGGATAACTCAGGTAGGTTGTAGCGCTTAGAAACTAGGGATATAAAGTTACCCCACGTAGTGGTGCATTATCATTGTGGGGCTGGATGCGGACGTCGAATTTTTTGACATTGCAGACATAAAGTGTGAATGAGGAACGCAGTCGATTGTGTCTTACACCCCCTTCTCTACATTTCGACATTCGGACAGTTACCGTGGCTTGGTGACTAATTCATTTAATTTGCGTGACCAGGTTAAACATGTCAGGCGCACCTAAGTTTGTTGCTGGATTATAGAGATACTAAAATAATGTCACCCATTATCTATCATTTCCGTGGTATACCGGATATGATGCTCTTTTTCCGCTTGTCTGATTGTGCTGACCATTCCCATCGGCCACTGTCACATAACTGGGATAATCGCCTAAATGTCTTGACAAAAAGTTGTTATTAGCCCGTATTCTCGGGTCGACGGAAACGTTCCGTTTGGGAAATCCTTTGTATGCAAATTTCTCGACTATCTAGACTAGCTGGAGGAAAAATTTGCATACGAATGAGCTCCCAAGCGGAACATTCCCGTCGACCCGAGAATACGGGCTATTATCAGTTTGAGTTATCCCAAATCTTTTATCTTTGGTCACTTTATTACGATTGCGCTTCTCTGGGGGTTGAACTTATCGAGTGCCAAATCGATTCATTTGTGCAACTGTGCTATTGCCCGGGCCGGAGGGAGTCCCACTCGTTCTAATTTTCTTTTCCAATTTCAGTTGCTTACAGTGGACCCGACATTGGACCAACTCGGCCTGCCGCAATATCCCCCCTTGCCAGCGGATACGGAACCAAGCAAGGTATATTTCATTCTTTCAAACAGTTATTTTCAAAGCATCCACGTCGTGGTTCATATTTGGATAAATTTGCCTTTTACAAAAAAAACATTCTATTCATAATTCATTCTATCGTTTATGGTTATGGTCAATTAACGTTTTCTGTCTTCGGACTTCGGGATATATAACAATGATTCCCCGTTGGGGCTATGCGGTTGCCCTCTGGTCAATAAAGTTGACAGTTGACTGCTGACTTTTAGGTGGAGGAAATCCGACGGACTGTCTACGTGGGAAATCTGCCCAAAGGAGTGGATGGACAGGCTGTTCTTGATTTCTTCAACATGACTATTGGCGAGGTACGGTTTTTCTTTATTTAACACATTCATTTAAAAAATACACCGGGCGTGTGCTGTTTATGTATGTTTATATCAGGTCTGGTAACTACAAACTACGCCCCAACTCGCTGAATGGGGTAAGGGGTAATTGTAATTGTGAACCACGTTAAACCGAAATGTTTATTCAAATGCTCGGTTGCTGTCCTGTCGAGTAAAAAAATCAAGTTGACTATGTTACCTAATTCCTAGTTGTGCTCTACAACTATGGGGTTTCTATTTCTGTCATGCTCGTGGTGAAGTACCATGGCGTCTTCATTGTTTCTCTGCCGTTCCCTATGCCCCACTTTTGTCGTATTAGATTGGGCACCGGTAGTTCGAATTGTTTGGCAATCATTTGACACTGAGAAGTTCACGTGGGATTTTAGCCTGAAAATATGTATTATGAATTTGGAGGTGAGATGAATGAGTACAGAGTACATGAGCCTCCGAGTATTGAAGAAGTGAATTTATGTAGTTGTTGCTCACCCTCCATCTTCTGGTCTGGCCTTGCCTTTGTCCCTGAATGTGTACATGGTGTTCTCCACGACCCATTGGTCGTAAACGCATAGGATTATTGTAGCATAGTAGAGAAAGTTGATGATAAAGGAAGTCCACCACAGCTTGTACCAGACCCCTTTACCCACCGCTAGGGAGACTGTATGCGTGACGTGATCAAATCCATATCTAAAGTATATTTTGTGTGTAATTGTGTAAACATGCCTCCCTTTTCCTGTTTCGTTTCATTAGTGAATACGAATATCGACATATTTGTGAGTTCGGTTCGGGTTCGGAGACCGGTGTAGTCATACTAATACAAACCTCGTTGTAGTGAAGGTCATGTGTGCTATGAAGAAAACCCATGCTATAGCGCATTTGAAGTCGATAATATCCTCCCACGTGTCGGAAAGGGGGCGTGGTAGAGACCATTCAGTCCAATGGCGGAGACCTCTCTCCTCGATCTCATACTCACAACTACAGATCTCACAGAACTAAATTGAATGTGATATATTATTGTCTAGATTATCAGGTCGTGATTGCGCTTGGTATAAGGGTTGGCTCTAAATTGAACGTGATTGGGCAATTGGGTCTAGTATAAGGGTTGCAATTTGTACCCAAACTAAATACTCACAGTTTTGTGCGTGGTGTACACCCATTGGGCCAGACAATCTGTATGTACGAGGGCCACGGTCCCTCTGCAGTCACACGGTCCTATCATCTCTTCCTGTCTTTTGCTATCGAAGCAAATACGACATGCCATCCTATTCGAAGTCTGTGAGTCCGTTGGAGTCACTAAACACTTTGAGTATAAATGTTTGCTTACTTGGATAAATTCAGATGCTAAGGGGTCTTATTCAACTCATGATTCGTGGTATAATAATTATAACTTGAGTAGTTCTGTCTGGTCCTCTCCGGCTCCAAATATGTGTTATGTCTGATGTAACCTCCATTGGGATTAGTACGGGAATGTAACTCACTTGCATCGATCACAAATCGCCGTGGCTTGTTTGGTGTTTCCGAACCAAAGTTTAACATTGTAGCATCCAAGAAGACAATTTTTTTCGAATTATCGTAAGAAAGATTAGCTAAAAAAATGACGTTTTGAGCTCTTCCATCGGATTTTTAACTCTGCTCTCTCATTAGCATATTAATTGGTGTGGTGTTTTAATCACTACGTTAATGCGCTTCAATGGGAATGGTTTCAGTTTGGTTTGATTAGTTTGATATAGATAATAGATATGGAGATCCAGTTTCAGTTTTTTTTACGTTTAGGTGATGTACGTTCGGATGACCACAGGTCCGGATACGTTGCCTTGTGCGTATGCATTCGTCGAGTTTTCTTCACAGGTCTCGGTACCCATTGCTTTGCAGAATAATACCCAAATTGATTTCGAAGGACGTTATTTGAGGTACGTTTATCTTATTATATAAAGGAGGAGAGTTTACTTTTTTGCTTGTATGAACGAAACGAAAATTAGAATATCATAAACGCTAGGAAAGCAGAGCTGGATCCCAGTCTCTTGAACAAGCGAAATCGAATATTGTTTCATGATTTGTTTAAACTCTGGACCTGACCCGCACGGTGCACCGCAGACTTTCCCGCATGGTGCGGGTTTGCAGGACCGCACATGCGGGAAAGTCTGCGGTGCACCGTGCGGATATGTCCGCTGGGGGGAAAAAATTCGAAAAATAATTTAATGCTTGTTTATTGTGTAATTTAGTATATTACATATTATGTGTCATGAACACTTCACATAACATATATTCTCTGAGTCTCTGAATAAAGCCTCATAAGACATAATCACATGTGTGGAATTGAACCCTGACCACTCATCTGTAGTCAGCACCTTCAACCACTCAGCCATAACCGCACATGTGGCAAAAGGACGGAAAGGCGGAGACGTCTCTCTGCTGGCAGTCATTTGGACTATGTCCTAAGCGTTTTTGGGAGGCAACTTTTTTGCGTGGCGGGTTTGTCTGCAGTAAACCATGCGGGTATGTCTGCGGGAAAGTCTGCGGGTATGTCTGCGGGAAAGTCTGCGCCTCGCGGTTATGTCTGCGGGAAAGTCTGCCGCATGGTTGGGCGAACAAAAGTGTCGCAATGTGTAATTTCAGCGAGTTTCCGCATGATGGCAGAGTATGCGGGAAAGCATGCGGGAAAGTCTGCAGCTCTGCGGGAAAGTCTGCGCGCACGCCACACCATGCGGGAAAGTATGCACGCACGCTCAAAACGTGCGGGAAAGTATGCGCCGCACTATGCGCCCCAGAACGTAGTAGATACGCTGCAAACGTTTCACAGAAGCGTGCTTTTAAACTATGAAAGTCGCCTCAGGCGGCGATAGCCGTCTGGTATTTGTATAATACAAATAAGTGCTTTGGTTCTACTTATCGATGTGCTAGTGTGCTTCTGTTTCATTGTGGCCTTGTGGCTCTTATCGATCATGATAACTTTATTTGATAAGGGTTTGCTTACGTTTTAGAATTGTTCACTCTCGTGTGGCGATCATCAAACCACAGCGGAAGACAGCGGATCAAGCCTTGGAGGAAGTGGAGGAAGCCATTAAGAAAAAGGACGCCGGAATATCTTATCTAAGTACGTGATTTTTTGCGGCTCTGTTTTATTGGCTTGAGAGTAATTGTTGTATAGTACGTCTTAGGTGTGCATCTATCCAAAGTTGCCCGGGTGGGTATTACGGCCGGGCATTCATTACTGGGAGCGAGCCATCGCGTCGGAAACCATTACAATTTATATATGTAATTGTTGGAACATATTGTTGGCATACCGACTTACCGGCCATGGGTTTTTGACCATCTCCGGAACCAAAATGAGATGTGTAGATTTGCGCGAAACATAGCGTTTATGTTTCGCATCGAAATTATACCCTTGTTCATTACGTTCTCATTTGTTTTCAGCAGCTCGTTCTCGTTCCCGAAGTGTAAGCCGCTCAGCTCCGAGCCGTGACCGTGCGGTGGACCGCGACAGGGATAGGGATCGTCGCACTAGTCGCCCGCGATCTCCGAGAAGACGCTCGCGAACGCGGTCGCCGCGCCGTCGATCGCGATCCAGAGAGAGGGAGAGGAGAAGGTCGCGTTCGCCAAGACGCAGAAGTCGCAGTCGGTATGTTTAGATGATTAGTACTTAAAGGGATCGGCTCACCTTAAATCGTGTCTGTTTTTATTGTTTCTTTATTTTCTATAAAGGATAATAAAAATTTGGAATCCAAAAAGTAGTATTCTATTCCAATACTCGCGGAGATATTAGGTGATAAAGTGGTGCATTGATCGGCCCAAAATGGCAAAGGGTAATTGTCTCTATACAAACAAGGCAGGACAATTACCCTTTGCCATTTTGGACCGATCAATCCACCACTTTATCACCTAATATCTCCGTGAGTATTGAATTAGAACACTACTTTTTGTATTCCAAATTTTTATTATCCCTTATAGAAAATAAAGAAACAAAAAAAACAGACACAATTTAAGGTGAGCCGATCCCTTTAATATGCTACAGTTGCCCTAGCTATAGTCTTTTATCTAACTTGTCAACATTCAGTGTCGGTGTAGTGAGACTGTGAGACATTGAACATTGAACCTTTTGACAGCACCTGGCACTTTTTCTTTGTAAAGTCGATCCATATCCATAGTGTTTGATTTGTTCATTTTAATCACTATTTGTTCTTTTAGTGATAGGGATCGTGAAAGTCGCCGCCGTCGTTCCCGTTCGCGTTCAAAGGAACGTCGCAGAAGCAGAAGTCGCGATAGAAAGGTCACAACTTCAACTTTGTACCTTTATATTATTTATTATTTTTATTCTACATATGTAATTAGTCTGATTACTGATTAATGCGATCCTGGTTCATGCCGATGCCGTATAATGATAATTTTAAGACTTTCTATTGTGATCAGCGTGAATTGTCGGCATGATGTGTCGCTGCTGTAGTTTGTGTTCAAGAAATAAGTAAAAGTCCAAATTTGATTTTGTTTTGTTTATTCTTATATATTTCACATTTGATTTTTTCTTATTTACAGGACCGTGACCGCAGTAGAGATCGAAAAAGAGACAAGGAAAAGGAGAAGGAGAAGGAAAAGAAAGAGAGGAAGAGAAGCCGGAGCAGAACTCCCAAGAAGGTAACTTTTTATGAATATGAATGAAAGGAAGGAAACTTTTACATGTTCGCTCTTTACGTATTCTTCTCTTATCTCTACAGTTATGCTAAGCTAAATTTAAAAGATGTGTTGATTTAAGTTTAGTATATTTTTGCACATTGAGTTTCAACGATGATCAGAAATTCGAAGAGCAAAAAGCACTAAAATAATCATAATTTTTTTTAGGACAAGAAGCGCGACCGGGATCGCAGTACCGAGAAAAGCAGCAAGAAGGAGAAGGAGAAGCGAGATAAAGATAAAGAACGAGATAAGAAAAAGGTGGGTATTATCGATGTGATGTACATTGCACATATTACTGTAGGTAGTGGTTTAAATCGTTGTTGATACAGTTGGTAGAATTTTATCACTCAGTGTTTTTCTTTATATTGCCTTGTATAAATTGTATTAAGAAACGGCTAATATAAGATCAATGACTATTTATTTATTTATTTATTTATTATAAAGTAGGGACTTCATAATACGCTTTGGAGAGAGAGAGTGAGAGCTTAGGTCCAATGTTTTGTTATACAAATATTTTATTATTACCTTTTCTAATCGTACTTTCCTTTCTAGGAAAAGGAGAAGAAAAAGGGTAAGGAGAAGGAGAAGGACAAGGACCATTCTGACTCTGATCTGGATGAAGCAGCCATTAGAGAGAGACTCCTGGAGAAGGTTGCACTGAGAAAGTGGGTGTTTTTTACATTTTATGTGTTTTTGTTCTTCTTGGTTTCTAGTGTTTTCCTTACGATACTGGATACTCATCTTTTCCATGTACATTTGTTAATAACGCTTTTTGATGATGTTGCTGTCTTACCTTACAGCTAGATTGCAAAAGTCGTAGAAATTTGAAAATGGAACTTAAGTACATCGGCCTGGGCATAAACATATTTGAGTGAAACTTGAAACTTATCAATTATGGGGGACAGTACTATTACTCTAAGCAAACGAGTGCATTTTCCCCCGGGGTTTTTGCAATGTCTCCAGGTTTTTCTTTATTTTATAAATTTGCAATTCTTGTCCGTTTTTCAGAGAGGAGGAAGAAGAAGAGGTCCCTACAAAGATTGCAAATCAACGGAAGAGGAAACATTCGGGAAGCGATTCGGATTAGATTTGGGATTTCGCGTACTGTAAGGTTTAAGCTTCACCTCTGTTTCTCTACTGTACTGAGTTGTACCCTGTCGCATATGGCGTATAGTTTCATGTCCTAATTGGCTGTCATTATCCGAACGTAATTTTGCCTTGTCGTTTTTTCTCTGACTTGATTTATCTGGCGATCTTAAGTTGGCTTTTAAAACTATTTCTGGTTGTCGCTACTCCGAATTTGCAAATTAGACTATGTTTCTTGGGTAAACTTACATGTAAGCCTGATAATTTATGCTATTATTATTTAGTTTTATTGTTTTAAACTTACGTTGTATTAGCAGGAATCTGCATTTTCAAAGGTAAATTATTAACATTAACAATATTTAAGTAGTTTATATGCAGTGTTAAAACAAGTAGTTGTGATCTCTCCTATCTCGTGGTTTCTTGTTTTCTTTTTCTCTCTATCTCTATCGTTTCGTTTGTATTGTTTTAAGTTCCCGATGGCGAGACTTTTTTGTTAGTTTTCAGAATTTCATTATTTGTTACTTGTGGAGTAAGAGGAAATTGATAAGATAAAGATTGGTGATTATAGTTGTTGTGTGTGATACTGCATCGAGAACCTTTTGAAGGGCTTGTATTTACCTTTTTGAATGGTTTTATTCTTCAAAGATGTATGGAGAAAAACTAGGATGTTTGAAGCACTATCATTAGAGAGGTACATGAGTGAGCCAAAGTAGCTCTCTAATACATTTTGGAACCGGATTGTCCGATTGTTGCACATTATATTTTTATTGAACAAGCTAATTCGTAGTTGTTAGACCATGCGACTACGGCAAGTGTGGACCACAGCCCGGCGATTCCTAAACTCGAAACTGCTTATTTATGAGGAGTTTGGAGACCCGGCAAAGGTTGGTAGAGAAAGAGTTGTGTATTATTGTGACGAAAATTCCAACTGTTTTTCTTAATCTGCAGCGAACACCGCATGTCTTCGATTACGGTAGTTTGGTGGTGTTGCTCAATGTTTTGTCTGAAACTGTTCCCTTTTATGAATCCCTTGTTTTAGGTGGTGAAGCTCGTGACGGTGTCTCTGCCAGATGAAGTGCCTTCAGGACACGTTCATGTGAAATGGATTGCTGCCCCAATCAACCCAGCCGATATAAACCAGATACAGGTAAACTGCGGGTGTGGTTTTGTAGATTTTAGATTTCGATCTGTAAACACTGCTGGGCAATGCGCCACCTAGGCTGGGATCGTGTAATTGCAAATCCCAGTCCCAATACAATTATACTCAGTGTACAATACAACGTATAACGTACCAGTGTACCCTTGTGCACTATAAACTTAGTAAAGGGATAAGTCACTTTGATTTTTATTATCATTTTTTCAGGGCGTTTATCCTATAAAGCCGCCGATGCCGGCTGTAGCCGGTTCGGAAGGGTTCGGAAGAGTTGAACGCGTGAGTTGTTTGAATTGTTATGATTGTTCTCTGTTTCAACTGAATAGGAAGCAAAAGGATAGGACATTTTTAAGAGGCAGGAAACGCGACTACAATAATGTTTTTGTAATCCTTGCATAGGATATGGGTGTACGCGCTTGACTTGGGGTTTTCGTGGGCCAGCCCATTTTGTGACCAACTCATGACCGGGTGGTCACCAAGTTTCATCGAAAACCGTGACCAAATGGTGACGAACCGGCCACCAGATGGTTGTTTTCGGTAAAAACTATTTTGTGACGGGCGAGTTTTTTCTAACTACAGTAATATCCCTCGTATGTTTAGATTGGTGCCATGGTGAGCGACGTCCGTGTGGGAGACCACGTGATTCCAGCACGTTCTGGACTGGGAACCTGGAGAACCCATTCTTATTTGAAGTGAGTTTTCATGCCAAAGGGTTTCTTAATGTAGGGTTGTGATCGTAGGTAATTAAGTTGGACTTGGACGCGTATCGATTGTTCTTTTTTCAGAACTGACGAAGTGTTCAAGATCGACAATGCACTTCCTCTTGAAAACAGTGCCACAATTCAAGTAGGTAAAGGGTTTGCTTAGAGTCCTTGTCATTCCTAATAATACCGTTATCTTCAAGTCAGACTAAACCTATGCTTAACATACAGTGTGATGACGAAGGTACCCTATAACCATATAGAGTATTTTGTTTTCGTTATCTTGTCAAATTGTGACACGTACCATTTCTCAGGTGAATCCACCAACCGCATACCGTATGCTCAAGGACTTTGCCGACCTGAAACAAGGGGACGTTATCATTCAGAATGGAGCAAATTCGGCCGTTGGAAGAGCGGTTATCCAGGTTGAGCATTTATCGTAATACTGGATGGTGTACAGGTGTACTGTAGGTGGCAGTCATCATGACGCTAGCAGAAATGGGTTTCTGTTTTCAAGTTACTATGTAAAGAGAACTTTCTTCTTGTACCATAGTTCTTTGGGGGACTTGCTCTGACGCTATATAGCTGTCATGGCCTATTCTAATCATTTAGCTTTGCTCCGCATGGGGTGTGAAATCCGTGAACGTTGTTAGAAAGAGGGACGATATTGGTGTCCTGGTTGAAGATCTGAAGTCCCTCGGAGCGGATTATGTGGTGACGGAGGAACAACTTGTCAAGGTATGAAAAGGTTGATAAGATAGTGATCACGTTATACTTCCATTCCAGGTTCACGCTTTCCGTATTTCGAGGCTGAACTCATCACGTTCTTTTTAGCTAGCCAGAAATCATTGTGGTAAGATGTACTTCTCACCACGTTGATAAACAGCGTCATAAGATGTGCTTCAGTGTAGCGTCACATACTGGGTTTTTTCACCGTTTTTATTCAGGAATTCCGCGGGAAGTTCAACGCAAAGTTGGCGTTAAATTGTGTGGGCGGAAAGTCGGCGCTGCTTCTTTCGATGACACTCGCAGATAAGGGGGTTATGGTGACTTATGGAGGGATGAGCAGGCAACCACTACAGGTTGGTGGGCTGTGCTTCAGTGCTTCTCTGTCTCTCTCTCTCTTTCAACCTCTCTTTCTCTCCCTCGTTTCCAATCTCTCTCATTTTCAATCTCTCTTTATTGCTTTCATTCTCTCTCTTTTAACCTCCATGGCCCTATCTCTCTTTTAACCTCTATCGTCTTTCTCTCTCTCTCTCCCTTCTCTCTTTCGTACCCCTCCTCAGTCTCTCAGAATTAACGATGCGTCTGCTGGCTTCTTCGCAAATATCTTATTGTAGGCCTAACAAACCACATAATTTCCAGATCCCCACGGGTCCTCTGATCTTCAAAGACATTCGTTTGGCTGGATTCTGGATGTCGAGGTGGTACGAACAGAAGGAGAATATGGAGGTGAGTTATTGCAAATCTGGTTCATTCGCTTCGTACTAGACATTAGCAGTAGAAACATTGCACATTACGCCACTAAGTACAACTACTTAGTGGCGTAATGTGCACTCTTTCTTTGTTGCGTTTGGAATTGTGTCAGTCAGTCTTTCTAACTCATGCGTGAGTTGACAATTAGTGCAAGTCAGCTGGATTGGAACATCATAAAACCAATCCTTCTTATTGAGGTTCTGTGTTTCCGAGTCTATATGTATGTGCTTTTCAGGAGCGCGTCCATATGTATGGAGAACTGGGAAAGTTGATCTCCAGTGGGAAACTGATCCCTCCGAAAATGGAAAAACAATCGATGGAAAACTGCGAGACAGCTCTCAACGATGCCCAAAACAAACATGATAGAAAACAGCTGTTTATTCTTGAGTGACCTCTGGTTACTGTAATATGCTAACGTTTGCGTTAGAGTAGAATAAGTTTGATATTTAATCGTTTTTTTAAAGTGTATGTAGATATGTTGCTGCTACAGATGAAGTTCTGTGAAACTTGCCAGGTCAAGTTTGTTATTTATGGGTAGTGAGTGTGCTTGTTTATTAATAATGTAGATAGTTTGTATTTTTATGATTATGCTTTTTGTGACTTGAGTAATATATTTGTTGCCATTTATTTATTGTTATTCACATCCAACCAATATGAATATCAAAATATCCACTTCAAGCGTGTTGTTTGACGAAGATATGTAGTTATGATATGAAGATATGTAGTTTGTATCAACGAACTACAAAAGTAAGAAAACCAGGAACCTATATTCGGGGCGCGTTCGGGCGTAATACGTACCGCTGGTGTGCTAAGAAATTAGGACCGAACGGATTAATGCCCTCGTCAACAAATACGGCCCGGAGTTAAGAACTAAATTCGTTCCCATATGCGAGAAATACGTCCTACATACGGTACTGGTCCGGTATTAGGAACGAAACACGGTCCGGTATTAGGAACGAAGTACGGACCGGTATTAGGAGCGAAGTACGATCCGGTATTAGGAACGAAATATGGCCTGGTGTTAGGAACGAAAAAAGGTCTGGTGTTAGGAACGAAGTACGGTCTGGTGTTAGGAACGAAATACGGTCTGGTGTTAGGAACGAAGCACGTCTGGTGTTAGGAACGAAGAACGGTCTGATGTTAGGAACGAAGTACGGTCTGATGTTAGGAACGAAGTACGGTCTGATGTTAGGAACGAAGTACGGTCTGATGATAGGAACGAAGTACGGTCTGGCACTAGGAACGAAATACGGTCTGGTTTTAGGAACAAAATACGGCCCGGTATCCGACAAGACGTCCCACACGCAACTCATGAAATACTCCACCATCTTGATGATTTGAGACATGAGAAGACGCGTACATATACGGGCAGTGGGCTACACTAGACTACAGACCAGGTAAGCATGCGTGGACATACACAAACACAACAATTGCAACTGGCAACCATTTCAAATACGAAACAGTAATGCCCATCCCCCTCCAATTTAATATATTTATTGTGATGGAGGGGGGAGGGCAGCTTGAATATCCCATCCATGTATCAGAGAAAATCAGCGTCATGGCCAATAACACTAATAACAATGAGAGCTGGCAGAATTACTGCGACGATTCGGACCTGCGATCTGCGAGCTCGCCTTCACGACATTCCCAACAATCACGACGGACACGAGTGGGCTAAAATATGATGTGTTATTATTGGCGCAGCACATGCGTAGGCGCGGGGAGCAAATACAGAGGCGCACTCAGAAAAGTGGGTAGAGGTGCGCACAGCAAAGAAAGATGTGCAGTTGGGTGTGAGCAGCAAAGAGAGAATGTAAAGAGGAGTGCACAGCAGACAGAGGTGCGGGTAGTTAGAGGCATGAGCAGGTAAGAAGAGGTGCGCACAACAAAGAAAGATCTGATGTGTGTGCGAAGGGAAAGGAGAAAGGAAAAAGTTGTGCTCAGCAAAAATATGTGCGCAGCAATGAAACAAACACAGGGTCCTGAGCCGTAAAGTAAAATATGTGCGCAGAAAACAACTAGGTGTGCGCGGCCAGGAGAGAGAAGAAATAGGTGTGCGCAGAAATGAGAGAAAGGAAAATGGTGGGCGCAGAAAAAAAGAAAAAAGGAAAGAGGTGGCCGCAGCAAAGAGAACAACGTGTGTGCAGCAAAGAGGCGCGCACAGTCAATACAAAACAAAGGTGCGCGCAGCAAACAAGGAGGTATGTACATCAAAGAAAAGAATGAGGTGCGCAGCAATGTCAGAAAGTAAAGACGTGCGCGCAGTAAATATAGAGACGTGCGCCGCAATGAGAGGTGTGCGCAACAAAAAAAAGGTGTGCGCAGCAAAGAAAGAGACGTGCCAGTAAACAAGGAGACGTGCACAGCGTAGTCCGATGCGTGCGCAGCAAATAAAGAGGCCTGCGCAGCAAAGATGGAGACGTGCATGAAAAACTGAAAACTCACACGGTATTTCCATTCGGATATCCATTCCCCTCGAAAGGCATGTTCCAGATATTGTTGCCGTTTTTTTGTGCCAGCCAACGCGGCGGTTCACCAATCTCAGGTACTACTGGGTGTCATCATCGTCACGATCTGAAAGATACATTTAGAAACGATTTCTCTACTGCTTAGCAGCTGAGTGCATTCTCTAATCAAAATTTCTAATCCACTCCTTTTCGAGTAGTTTATCTGTTTATCCTTTGAAATTGAGGACTACATTGCACAGTAATGAAACCGTGGCATGATACGCCTATGGTTTACGTTTACACTAAGTAATTATAATGAGGTAAAAAACACATACACGGCCCCGTTTACTAGACGTAGTAGATTAACACTAACCATAGTCTGTGAAGAGACTGAAGCGCAACACGTTGTCCGCAACACGGCCTTGGAGGTGCGAGTGCTCTTTTCAATGGGTACATCCACTAGGATACAAGCAGCCCAAACAGCGACCGTTGATTCTAAAAGTACGAACAATTAAAATTATGTAGCCTCAACTTTAGGCGGCATCCGAGAAAAGTTGCATAGACAAAGCAATAAATTAGCCGAATATACAGTGCTTAGCGCTCGGATAACGTGCCTTTGAAATCCTTTCCAAAAAAGTGCTCTGTCCACCTCCATGATCTTCCGTAGACGACGACGACAAATATATTGTTACATGCCGGATGGTTCAATTTTCTGTAACACGAGCACTGGTCGGAAATAAATTATTGCAGGCTCCATGCAAAGCAATAAAATATATTCTTTGAAATTAATTTTCTTCAAAATGAATCCAAATTTCTAGAGTAATAAATTCGTCTTACAATGTGGACTTGACGTAAGTTATCATGGGAGTCTATGGCGAGCGCTTCGTGGTCCACGCTGATGTCGATGATGTAGGTAGGCAACATTTCCATTGAGTGGGCAGCAGATCCTACGAATGAATTCCACATGTGAGGTCTGGTAACTAAAATTAGTTGGTATTCGTCAAAACCAAGTAATAGGAGCAGACTTCACGAACAAACAAATAAATCAACACTAGCAAATACATATTTTGATTAGTTTAGCACAAGAAAAAAGTCACCCAGTCGTGCCACATACCGTATATTTCTGCAGTTGCCGAGGTCCCAACTTGAGCTCGACGACGTGGTCCTTGTAGTTCTCCATCTCCTTCTCCATTGGTAGGTGGAAGTGGGATAACACAGAGCGGTTCATCGAACACGGATATCTGCAAAACAGTTAATAAATACCACTAGCAATTAAGTTGATTTTCACATATGGATAAGCCATTGCTAACTTCATTCGAAGTCATATGTATTTCGAAGCTTTTTTTAGCCAGCCATGTAGCCATGAAAGTCTATTTTCAAAGTCAAGTCAAAGGCAGTAGTAGGTAACGCACTCAACCCGTTTACTTATTCTGACCTCAAAATTGTAAAGCTAGCAGCCGATGTATCTTCCCCAGCACCGTTCCTGACGGTGTTGTCCAATTGAAGATGTGGACTGTGGACTGCCATTAAAGGGTCAGGCCCATTTCAGGTAACCCCTATGTCTGACTAATCGATATTTTTTAACTATACCATCAATTAAACAAGATATATACGCGGATTTCCAGGAAAGAAGCGCCATTCGTATAAATATTTTTTATTATTCATACCCATACACAACTATATACCGTAGATTGTAGGCGTGCAATATAGAATGCAAGTATGGACAAACGTGCATGCACGAGCTCCAATTTTTT